>JANZLF010000220.1:33625636-33635990 GCA_026546835.1 Erythroxylum foetidum | reverse complement strand
GTAATATTTTAAATACTTTGTATTATTCTTAATTTTATAATTGTATGATGATAATTGTCTTTATTTATATTAATTGTAGTTATTATTTATATGTAAAATATTTAAAAATTATTGTTATTTCATATTAATTGTCATTATTATTTATTGTTAAGATTTTTGAAAGCATGGTTAATGTAAATAGTAAACTAGTAAAGTGTATAGTACAACTATATAATACACCTGTATGAACTATTTTGTAATTTTTAAAAATTTTAGGAACTATTTCATAAATTTAAAAATTACCCGAAACTGTACCCGGTACAATTTCGTTCTATAACTCAATCCGGTACTGAACCCTGCACGGTATTCATAACTTTGCTAATAACCATTCCATAATTTATAAGAAAGTGTTATGAACTTATTGATAAGATGTAGCTCATTTATTTTATTTAGTTGTATTGTTGTTTTTGCTTATTAGATTCTTTTTATTTAAATTTATTTTCAGTTAATATTTAATAAACAAATAAAAAACAGAACACCAAAATTGATAACATTTTGTATAAAAGATAAAAATAATATTATCATTTTTTAAAGTATGTAATTCTAACTAAAACAAAGAATAAACTTTAAGTATATTCATATTTGAAATATCCATATTTAAATTTATTAAAAGATAATATATTTCATAATTTTTATATCCTCAAATTTTAACAATTAGTTTAATTTTTTATTATAAAAGAAAAAAGTCTTTCAACTTTTATCGGATATTTTGAAATTTTTAGTTTGTTATCAAATTAGTCCAAATCAGAAGGGTACAAGAACCATGATGTATAGATCTCTTTTTTTTTTTAATGATATGTTTGATTGAGAGTTTATTAATAAAATAAAATATAAAGTTATATTATTACAATGATTAAGATAAGAGTTTATAACATAATGAAATAAAATGAGATTAATAAAATGAAATGTAACTTTATTTCTTTTTTCAGACCTTTGTAAATTTATCTTTTTTTTTTGGATGTTATGATCTTTTATCCTCATCCTACTATCGTCTTGTTAGACATATATATTTTGGTGGCATAACCTACCAACTTCCTAAGCTATGTATACATATTTACATAGGATCCTCCTACATTGCAAAAGAATAAAGTCTACGTAATAGTTTTCCATTTTTTTAAACTTACTTGTTAGGCCATTCCATTATGTAAAAGGTTTATGGGTCTAAAAATTGGAAAGCCATGTCCAATGAACAGGAAGGACCAATTTGTTATATGTACAAGACTTAACTTTTTTATATAATTTTTATTTTTTTGGTTACTTACGAGATGTTTTAGGAGTGTTTAATTATAAAAAAATAACTTTAAGCTATCCATACTTAGATTAATCCCTGCTCGAACTGGATAGGTTCTAGGCAAAATTCTGGTATCAAGTTTTATACGACTGCATACATGAGAGGGGTTCGAATTCGTGACATCACTTAAGTTAAGAGAGCTCCTTACCAATTCCATTCCACCTTAGAGTTTTTTTTTAATATGTTAGATTAAGAGGTAATAGTTAAAGTTCTCTTTGTAAGTGTAATTCTAAATTTCATGAGGATTAGAAATTTAATGGTCAAAATGAAGAAGAAAGTGCAACTCCGGATAAAAAAGAATAAACGTCAAAGAAAAATTTATGAAAAATCTCAATTTATGAAAATTTTAAAGTTTTATTCTAATATTTTAGTTTTTAGAATTTTGAACTTCTATTAATAACTAACATTGGAACACATGTGACATGTACATTATATTGAGAATAATTAAATGTTATTAATTAATCTAACTCTTAAATGTTAATTGAAATAATTAAATTTGATTTAAACTAATAATTTAAGATAATTATGTTAGTAATTAGTAATTTAAGATAATAAAATTAAATTTAAATCTAATTTGAGTATTGTTTAATTAGTTAATGTATGAAGTTTATGTCAATAAACTAAAGATCAATACAGGAGGAAAGCTCATAATCCAAAAACGACACATTAACAATAAGCAAGCTTGAAGGGTTAAGTTGAAAAGAAAACCGGCTTTAAATGGAGGTGAAGGAAAGAGTGTAATTATTGTTAATTTGAAATAAATTGAATTAATTATTTCAAAATTAGATTAAGTTCAGATTTTAATAAAATTAAATTTTATATACTATTTTATAAAAACTAAAGTCATTTTTATAATTTTAATTAAAAATAAAAAGACTTGGCCAAGTCAAGTCTAACTCGAACTTGAGCTGGGCTACTTCGCGCCTGAGTGTTTGAGTCTGATCAGGCCCTCAATTAAAGCGATCGGATGGGGCTTGAGTATTTTTTAATCATTCATGTATTTGCCATGTCCATGTCATTATCAGTTGTCTATGCCCATATGTTTGATCAGTCTCCGGAAGGGCGAATCAACTCTGTCTTCACTGTGTTAGAGAATATATAAAACTAATTAAGTTGGCCTCACACAACAACTTAAACTATTGTGATGAAACGGTCGTCTAATATAGTATCAGAGCTTCTATAACTAAACGGTCATGAGTTCGAATCCTACCATCCACCTATTCTAATTAAATTAAGCACAAGATAAAGTAGGCTTGTGTAAGTTTCAAGCTCAAAAAGCTTTCACTTGAAGGTGTGTATTAGAAAATATATAAAACCAATTAAGTTGACCTCACACAACAACTTAAGTTATTGTGGTGAAACGGTTTACTGTTACACTCTGTAGCCATAGGTTTCAAGCGTCACTTTCACCATCCGACATTTATAATTGGCTTTGATGCTTTGCCTCCCAATCAATGTAGAATCGTACTAGAAATTTATTACAGTGGTGCAACTTCCACATGTATAGTATGCGATATATCGGTCTTATTAAACCTAAGTTTTTACATATACTACAGGAGCCTCCATTGGTTATTATGGAGCTAAACTACCGAGACAAGCAAGGAACCTTATATTCTAGAACACTGTAATAATGAGATGTTTGTTTTGATTTTGTGTGAGATTTGTTTATTTTCCTTTTCCTTTGAAACAGAAAAAGGACGCCAAAATGTAATTTAAACTAATATATTTTAAATTTTAATATTTTAAATGTTCAAAAATAACTTTAATATTTTTAAAACATTTAAAATAGATTTTTTTTATTAACTAAACTTTGATTGTTTCTGTGTCATTTTACCGTTTACGTGGTTTTCTTTTTATTTTTAAAAATTTCGTTCGATGGACTCACATGATAAGCTCTATCAACGCATTAAAAAAATATATTAACACATTTTTTTAATAAATATACATAATCTATTTTTTAAATATCTGTTGGTAATTTTACATGGCATAATTTGTTGTCACAGTGAGATATATTAATAAATTTAAAAAATCTAATAAAATATAATATTAATGATGAATTGATGTTTAATTATGTTAAATTTTTATTTATTAAATTTTATTTTGAATATTTAAAAATACCATAATTAAATTTAAACGTTATATTTGAATTTAAGTTATATTTTAATAAAATTATGATAAAGACACGATTTGTTGATTTGCTTTTATAATCCACCATTACATTACATGATATAAAAAATATTATTATTTAAATTAATTTGTTAATGAATTATAAATGACTATGACTCACAAATCACATAACATTTTTTTGCAATAATTAATAATTACTGACCTATATGACTGTGTGTGCTTGTTCTTGATCTAAATCACAACTTTTAAAGACCTTGTATCCAACTTGAGGAGAGAATATGCAAGTACAATCGTGACTCTATTTGGTAGTTAATTTATGTACTGCTAGAAAGTAGTTTTGTATTTGACTTGGTTAAAAAAACCAAGCTAAATTGGCATTGAATACCTTTGGACAACTTCATTGAAGCAGTCCTTACAGTTGGTGGGTAGCCAGTTATTACCGACCACCAACTTCATTGAAGCTGTCCTTATAGTTGGTGGATACTCAGTTACTACCGACTATATTTCCTATTAATATGATCATTTGGCCATTACATTGTATTGTACAGTTCAAAAAGAAAAGTGAGTGAAAAAGAAAAGTGTGTATTGTGCGGAAGCATTGTAAGATTCCTAATTCTGATGAGTGGTGTAATGAGAAGTTTTAATAAAGTGAGTGCATATTTTGTTAAATAAGTTAAATAATCTGTTATAATCTATTTGTTAAATAAGTTAAATATTTTGTTAAATAATCTGTTAGAGACCAAAATTTTGTGCGAGTATGGTGATCGAGATCAATCAATTTCGGTAACAATTCGAGGAATACAACAAAAATATAATTAAGCTCCAAAATAAGTAACAGATTAAGATTCATGCTATATTATAATCTATTTGTTAAATCATTTTATATAATTAAATTAATATTAGTTTTTAAGAAGTTAAAATATGAAAAAAAAATCGTAATTATTTCGCTACAGTTAGGATTAGATCCCGTCTCGACTTTCCAACATTATTGTGGAAGGTATTCATATTTGATTAGCTATCCCTGACAGTCTAGTGATCACATGAGAAAAGTACTGTCTTCAAATATAAGTTTGTCCACACCCACTTTTCAACAAGGAAAAGCCAATTCCAAGAGCAATCAATCATGGCAACTAGATAAAAGTAGGTAAGCACACACCAGAACCAAAGATAGTAATTGGAGCAACTAGTTAGGGGGGTGACACAGCTGAAATGGAGAGGATGAGCAGTTCTCAGCCATTGCTGGAAAGCTTCAGGTCCAACCACGAAGCGGTGAGCTCTGAGCTTGAAGAGATTCTGTCCTCAGACACTCGTTCCTCCCATTTACATCGATTAACTTCAGCTCTATCAGTTGAACTAAAGCTACTGTTCAGACTCGCAGCACCTGCAGTGATAGTTTACTTGCTCAATAATGTGGTTTCCATGTCCACACAGATCTTCTGTGGCCATCTTGGAAACCTTGAGCTCGCTGCTGTCTCCCTTGGAAACACTGGCATCCAAGTTTTTGCTTATGGCCTTATGGTAAGTAATTGTCTTTCTCGTCTCTTTCCAACTCTCTTCCTCTTCTCTTTTCTGTTCTTCATCCAAGTTTCTGTATAAACAAGAGTCTTTGCATTGAGTTACACAGCCATGGCAAAACCAAAATAGCCCTTTAAAACTCAACAGGTCAAACCAAGTTGACTAAGTTTTAGGATGAATTTCAACGTAATAAAAATTGATCGTTTAGTTAATAAACTGATCAGTTTTTAATAATAAAAATTATAAAACTAAATCAAACTAAAAATTTAAAAATTAAATTAAAAAGTTAATCATTTCAAAGTTTTCTTCCCATCTCTTTTCAACTCTCCTCTTCTTTCTAAAATCCAAGTTTTTATATAAGCATGAGTTTTTGAGTTCTATAGGAATGATAAAACTAAAGTAAATCCAAGTTTTTATATAAGCAAGAGTTTTTGAGTTCTATAGGAATGATAAAACTAAAGTTAGTCGATCAAATCAAGTTGACTAAGTTTTAATAGTTTATAAAAACTTATTAGTTTACAAAAATTGGTCAATTAGTTAATAAATTGGTCAATTTTTAATAACAAAGATTATTAAACCAAATCAAATCAAAAAGTTAAAAATTGAACCAAAAAATTAATTAATTCAAAGTTTCACTATTAAATATATTGAACATATTCAATTTTTAAAACATTGCCTAATATCCTACGAGAGTAATAATTGGAAATAGAATTGGGACGAATATTCTAGTGAAGATTCATTCATAACAGTTTCAAGTTTAGTGCATAAATGCAATTGAAGATAATGTAATTAAAGTAATTAGGCACCATAATTAAATTAGGAAAAGTTAGAGAAAAGTATGGGAGAAAGAAAAGGTGTGTATATATATATATACAGATGAAATAATTGAAACTCCAACAGTCTAGCAAATAGTTATATTGACTTTTCATTTAATTGGTTTGTCCTACACTCTTACTTTCCTGTCCCATATAATTAAAAATCTCAACGGGAAAAGTAGAGCATTTAGCATTTATGTATGTATATAGGACAGGAAAATAGGACAGGAGCATTTTTGTATTTATGCGTGTATATATATATAGGACAGGAAAGCAAATGTATATACATAGGACATGTAGGACATTTTTAATTATAGACTGGTAAGTAAGAGTATAGGACAAACTAATTAAATGAAAACTTTTATAACTATTTGTTAGAGTGTTAGAGTATTAATTATTTCATCTAAAATGTTAAATGCATTAATAGCTATTAATGTTATGACACGAGCTCTATTTATTTTTAAAAAAAATTGAGATCGAATTCGCTTTAGAATTTTTTAAATTTTAATTTATTTGAAAATTTGAGTGATTGAATTTGAAGTTGATTAGTTAAATTTGTTAGAATGTCCCATATTGCTTAGACATGAAAATATTAAAGGGTTTATAAGTAGTAAAGGTCAACTATCCAAACAACTAGTTCTAGTTATTTGGACAATGGTTGATCCAAGCCTAATTCTTATTACTGGACTCTATACTTTGTCCATATTAAAAATTCAATATGGTATAAGAGCAGGTTTGGTCTGGATTATTAATTTCCCGGTTGTTCGTCTGGATGTCCAGTCCCAGCAGCCCGGTCCGGTTACTATATCGTATATTTCAAGTGACAACTAGATGTCCAGCCCCAGTTGCACTTGGGGGGAGTATTAGAATGTCCCATATTGCCTAGACATGAAAATGTTAGAGGATTTATAAATGGTAAAGGTCAACTATCCAAACAACTAGTTCTAATTATTTGGACAATAGTTGATCCAAGCTCAATTCTTATAAATGGTTTCTACACTCTACCTATATTAAAAATTCAACAAAATTCACCGGATCGAGCTAAAGTTGTAGCTCAAAGTTAGGCTTGGTTTTTTGTTTTTTTTGTTTCCTAAGACATTATTAATGTTCTCTTGAAATTATGGCAGCTTGGAATGGGAAGTGCGGTGGAGACTCTATGTGGTCAAGCTTATGGTGCACACAAATACGAACTGTTAGGCATATACCTGCAAAGATCGACGGTTCTTCTTATGGCAACAGGAATCCCGTTAATGTTGATCTACATCTTCTCCAAACCTATCTTGACTTTACTTGGGGAACCTGAAAACATTGCCTCTGCAGCTGCACTTTTCGTCTATGGACTCATACCTCAAATCTTCGCTTACGCAGCCAACTTTCCAATACAAAAGTTCTTGCAATCACAAAGCATAATCAACCCTAGTGCCTACATTTCATTGGCTGTACTCCTTGTGCACATCTTGCTCACATGGCTTGCGGTCTTCAAATGGAACTGGGGTCTGATCGGTGCAGCTCTGGTGCTCAGCTTGTCGTGGTGGCTCATAGTTCTGGCTCAGTTTGTGTACATTGTCACGAGTCAGAAGTGTAAGAAATCTTGGTCAGGTTTTAGCCTGCAGGCCTTTTCTGGGCTCTGGAGCTTCTTTAAATTGTCTGCAGCATCTGCTGTGATGCTGTCCTTGGAGGCTTGGTATTTTCAGATACTAGTTTTGATTGCTGGGTTGCTGCCAAATGCTGAGATTCAGCTGGATTCACTCTCTATTTGGTAAGATTCATAATTCTATATCAGTTTCTTCTGATCAGAACTGGGTTAAGCAAGTGTTTATTACGATTTGCAGCACAACAATATCAGGATGGGTTTTCATGATTTCAGTTGGGTTTAATGCTGCTGCAAGGTTAGTACTTGCATGGTTTTATCAGTAGGAATGATCTGAGTTCTGCACTCTAGTTTATTTCCATTATAGTAAGGTGTTCTAACGATTTCAGTGTTCGAGTTGGGAATGAGCTTGGAGCTGGGCATCCAAAATCAGCAGCATTTTCAGTGGTAGTGGTGACTTCAGTATCTTTCATGGTCTCTGTAGTGGCGGCCATCCTAGTAATGGCATTGCGTCATGTACTCAGCTATGCCTTCACCGAAGGTGAAGTTGTTTCCGATGCGGTGTCTGAACTCACTCCTTTTCTTGCCGTCTCTCTCCTATTAAATGGGATCCAACCTGTTCTATCCGGTAATCACATTTTTACGTACTTTCAAGTAATCTAAATTTTTTGTTCAAATATTATAGTATTTTATTGTATTCAATAAATCTCAGTTATTTTCTCAATTATTTATTTACGTAAATTTATGAATCTCGTAAAATAAATAGTTACAATTCTATAAAACAGAATAACATATCAGACAGCTCATTTCAAAATCTGTCTTTATTTTTCTCTTCATAACTGGCTAGACTCGACACTATTCAACTACTGGGCTGGAGGTCAACAGGCTAAGCCTAGATTGACCAGAGCCGGGCCCTGCCAATATATTATATTAATAATATAATATTATTAAAATATAAATTGAGTATTTTGATTAATTTGTGTGTTCCTTCCAAAAGGTGTGGCTGTTGGGTGTGGCTGGCAAGCATTTGTGGCATACGTAAACGTTGGATGCTATTATTTCATTGGAGTTCCACTTGGAGCGCTTCTTGGGTTTAAATTCAACTTAGGTGCAAAGGTACATTACTTTTAACAAAAGTCACATATGATATGATGATGATTGATGAATATAAAGATTGATTTATTTTTTTTCTTCATTTTTTAATGTTTTGCAGGGAATATGGTCAGGTATGATAGGAGGCACATTCTTGCAGACTGCGATACTGGTATGGGTTACTTACAGGACGGATTGGAATAAAGAGGTAAAGTTTATTACATTTCATCTCTCGTAATTAACTTATGAATTAATTCCAATTAATCTCAAATGCCCTTTAAAAGTAGATCAAAGATTAGATATAATAATAGAAGTTAACGAATCAATTCTAAATTGATCAGGTTTTAAGTTAGGTGTCGAAGTGTGAATTAAATTAACTTAAAATTTGATGCCTAAAATATCGAATCAAGTTGCATGTCATTTTTAACAATAACATAATTATAAGATAAAAGACTTCAATCGTTTTTTTCTTAATTGTACTTGTGTATTTTAGAACTAATTTATGATATTAAAATAATTTTATTGCATATCTATTAAAAATTTAATACAATTTATTATATGATAGAATGTAACGCAATGAAATGTAGCATTTATTAGATACACAATAATTTACATAATAATATGTATTTAAAATTTGCCAGAAGTTAAAAATATTTTTTTATTACTTTTTGGAAAATAGAAAAGTATTTGAACCATACATATATGATGCTTCATTTTCTTTTCTTTATAGGGTTAATGTTCTTTCCTTGCAACAAAGTACTAACCATGTTTTTTTTTTCCTTCCTCAAATATTTTCAGGTGGAAAAAGCCAAAGATCGGTTGAATTCATGGGACACCAAGAAAGAATCTATAACAACTACAACAATACTTCAATAAAAATTAAGATAAATGCAAGATCAAGAGAAGTTTAGAAATATATAACTTTACACTAAAAAGGACTCTAGTGTAGAGAATTAAGTTGATGATTTGTTAAAATAGTGTTAATAAAGAGTTCAATTCATGGGAACTTTTGTTTTCATTAATCATTTCTTCGTAAAATTAGATGATAATTTCTTCTAATAATTATTTCGTTACTTGTAGAGATGATAATTAAGTCTCAAGTCTATTTTTTTTTTAAAAATTAAATATCGGGTAACTATTCCGATAAAAATGGCATATTTTTGATTAAATAAAAATAAAATAGGTTAAGCTTTGATAAAAATTGTTGATTCAAGCTAGATATGGGCAAAATTAGACACAACCTAACCCGACCTGATCTCTAACTACTTGTGTAATACAACAAAATTAGGTAAGATACGAAATAGGTGTTAAGTTTGAGTTGAATTAACATGATTTTTATTATTAATTAAATTTATTTTTTGTTAAATTTAAATATAAAATTAATTATAATTAAATAATTAAACTCAAATTAAATTAATAAATTTTAATAAGTTAAATTTGAATATAGCTAAAGTAAAATTAAAATTTTTTATTACTAATAACCATGCCATAATTTACAAGTGTTATGAACGGATTGATAAGATGTAGTCACAAATTTTACTTATTTTATTTAGTAACATTATTGCTTTTGCTTATTAGAGTCTTTTTATTTAAATTTATTTTCAATTAAATATTTAATAAATAAATAAAAAGCAGAACACCAAAATTGACGACATTTTGTATAAAAGTTAAAAATAATATTATCACTTTTTTAAGTCTAAAATTCTAAATAAAACAAAGAATATCCCAAGTAAAATTTACTAAAAGTTAATATATTTCATAATTTTTATTTACAATTAATTTTTATATCCCCAAATTTTAACAATTAGTTTATTTTTTTATTATAAAAGAAAAAGTCTTTCGAATTTTATAAGATATTTCAAAATTTCTAGTTTATTGTGAAAT
>JANZLF010000220.1:33593445-33623357 GCA_026546835.1 Erythroxylum foetidum | reverse complement strand
TAATTAATTAATTAGTTAATTACAATGTAATTAATTAAAATATTATTCATTAATTACTTAAAATATAACATCATTTGTATTATTAGATGAAAGTAAATTATATTAAATTATGTTACTTAATTTTACTGTAACAATAAAATAGTAGATATTATGGTTGTGTCAATAAATTATACAATATTTTGGACGATTAATTTATATTTTGAGGATATTATGTAACTAATGATATATTGATGCAAGAAAATACTAGAGTTTTTTTTTTCTTCAAGAGCTATCGAAAAGGAAAAATCGCAATATACTTAGTTTTAAATATTTTGTCATTATAATTAGGGTGCATAAATTAAAAATAATTGTTTAAAATATACTTAAAATTTGTTATAAAACAAAATTTTAACAAATTTTTATTTTTTAACATTTTTAACAAACCAACCACTATCAATGGTAATGGTAATCATTCCTTCATCTTAACCAACCACCATAATTATAATGATTATATCCATTCCCATTCCTCACTATATTCATTCCTATTCTCATTCCCATTACCCTCTATGAACCAAGCGCCCCCTTAATGTTCTCTGCTATTCTCTAAGCTTCTTCAAATTGGACAAGGCAACTAAATGCTGTGAGCAACCAAAAAGCGAAGTATACATTAGATATCAATCCAATTTATGAGTAAATTATCGTAAGTAAATACATGAGTTTACTATACAACATCGACCTCCTTTATATTGAAATAGAACAAGGTCTACCTAATAATTATCCATCTTTTAAACTCGTTAGGCCATTCCACTATAAGGTTTATGGGTCTGAAATTTAAAAAAGCCATTTCCAAAATTTCAACTTCACAATTTCTACCAATAGGAAGGGTTCAATTGTTATATATATATAATTATGAGGCTAATTTACTTTATATGTTACATTAGGAGGTAGTAGTTAAAATTCTCTCTGTAAATGTAATTCTAAATTTTATAAGGATGGAAAAAGTAGTAGAGATTTAATGGTTAACATGAAGAAGAGGGTGCAACTCTGGGTGAAAAAAGAATACCATCAAAGAAAAATTAAAAAATTAAAAAATTCTGTTAAATTTAGAATTTTTTATAAAATTTTCTAATTTTTTAATTTTTTAAAAAATCTCTTCTCTTAAACTTTAATTAAAAACTAACGATAAAAGTAACGATCAAATATACATATCTTATTCAGAATAATCAAATGCGATTAATATAATAACTCAATTCAACTTTTAAATATGATTTGAATTAATTAAATTTGACTTAAATAATAATTTAAGATGATTATGTTATTAATTAGTAATTTAAGATAATAATAATAATATTAAATTTAAATCTAATCAAGTATTATTTCTTTAGTTCATAGATGATGTTAATTTTGCACGTGTTTCACGTCATTATTTTAGTGGAAATTAAAAATTTTTTTAAAAATTGAAAACTACAGAGAATTTTTTTAAAAATTTTAAAATTAATAAAATTTTTAAAAGTTAGTTCAATACAAAGAGTCCACATTTTCTATCTAAACATTGATGCATGCATTAAGTGTCTTTCAAAATAAGGTTTGTTAATGAGTTGTAAATGCATAATTCTGGGATACATGCTGTGACCACTCACACACCCTATTAATAAAGAGCACTTAATGGACATTCAATTTGGTGCAAAACTTAGGAAAATAATAAACAAGGGTATACATTTAATACTAAAACTTACACTCCCGCAATTATATATACTTTATACACTCTTCGTAAGATCAAAAAGAGAAGGATAAACTATAATTGGTAGCTTCAGATTCCATTTGCATAAACTATAATTGGTAGCTTCAGATTCCATTTGCTCTTATTAGCATTATCCTGTGATCGAACACACTAATCAAATTGTTGATAACGAAATTATATTGTTGTAAAAAAACAACCAAAAAATAACATTAAAACGAAATATGAAGAGATATAATGTACGCATTTTTATCCCTAACTAATAGATAGTTACTTATGAATAACTCATAAGAAATAAAAATAAATAAATAAATAAAATAAAATAAAAATAAAGCACTAATAATAATAACAATAATAATAAAAAAAAACAACCGATCTTGCATAATTATTGATATAAAAATAATTCAATTAAAAATATATAATGATATAAAAATTTTAGCAGATATTTGTATAATCTAGATTTAAACGAGGATTTTGTTCTTTTAATACCTACAGACACGAAGTTTAAAGGGTTGCAAAGAATAGTTTGATTTTAATGAAAACATAAAAAGTACAATAACACGTCATGAAATTATTGAAGTCATAAAAGTCTTCGTTTCAGAAAGGAAACTGCAGGTTTTGGCAAAAAGGGCTTTATTAGGGCCCAAAGGAAGTAGTTTCCAAGCCTGATTTCTCTACAAACCAAAAAATTAGGGATATCAATGGATCGAATCGGACCAGAGCTACAAGCCTTATTGGATGGCTCGTGAACAGACTTGTAGCAGGGTTGGGCCAAGGGTTGGGGTCCACCCACGGGCTGACCAGCCCTTGGCCCAACCCTTCCCTTCCTTACTTTTTTATGAAAAATTTTAAAAAATGACGTTTTTATTGTTCTGGTCGGACCACAAGCAAAAATCAACCTGTGATCCGATCAACCGGTACCAAAATCGGGCCAAACTAAGCCAAAATTGCCAAGTCTAGAAAAAAACTCTTTAAATATATTTTATTTTGTCAATTTGATATTTTATAATTAATTAAAGTATTTTGTTTTTAGTTTGCGACTCGGTAAAATTCTAATACCAAAGTTAAGTTTGAAAATAATCAAATAAAATTTAACTCATTAATTTTAAAATAATTTGGGCCCAATAATTTTGGTCAAGGCCTACTAAATAAATTATCCTAAAGCTAAGCATAATTTCAAATGACTATAAAAATACTAATGTTTTAACACCAAAACAAAAATTAAACTATAAAACAAAAATTAAGGCTTAAGAGATTCAACTGGTACTAGACCTTTGTAAAATCAACTAAAGATTGAATAAAATTAAAGAATTTAAAATATAGTTAAAAAGATTGCTATTAAAAAATTTAAAATTTAACTGAAAAAAGAGATTGTTAAATGAAAATTAATTGATTTGTTTTGATTTATAAAAACTTATTAATTTATGAAAACTAACCAATTAATTAATAAATTGATCAGTTTTTAACAATAAAAAGTTATTAAAATAAATCAAACCAAAAAATTGACCGATTCAAATTTTTTATGATTAAATCGATTGAATTTTTTAATCACTAAAAGTAAAACAATCACAAGGATTAAGAAATTCAATCGTTAAATCTTTAGCTGGTAAAGTGTTTGTAAACGAAGGAAAAGAAATGGGACGTAAAAGCTTATTCAGTACACATTATTAAGAACATATTATCCATCGAAAATTTAATTACTTTGAGAAAAAAAAAACTGAGGTACTACAATCTGAAATACATTGTTCTTGAACATATCATCGTAATCAAATATCATCATATAGGATTATCCACCTTAAATTCTTGTTCTTTATTGCAGATTAAGTGTCCAAAAGCATATTCCAAATCATTTACTCATACAAATATTCCATTTAATATATTCAACATGGCATTAATTACTTAATTTCAAATGTGATTGACCTGCAATTAATCAGTATGAGACATTTATTACTTGAGATTATGTTCATGCAAATATAAATAGACCAATCCTGTGGAGCTAATTTCCTAGCTCAATCATACAAGAGCAAACAACGAGGAAGATGAGTGGAATCCAATGGAATTTGATGATGATCATATTGGCTGCAACATTGAGTCACTACTCGGCTATGGCGGGAAGATATCATGTGCACATCATCAATGGCCTGAGTGGTAACAGCTAGTTGACAGTTCGTTGCAAATCTCGTGACAATGACTTGGGTGTGCATGTTGGGTGTGCATGTACTCCTTGTCTCTCAAGACTATGAGTGGAGTTTCAGACCCAATATCTTTGGAACTACACTTTTCTTCTGCTCCATGAACTGGGAACATGGTCATGGTTCGTTTCAAGTGTTTTGGATGGATGACACGCTCCTTCAGAAGTACAACTATAAAGATTGTAACTGGACAGCCTTAGATGACGGCTTGTACATTCAAAACATTCCTGCTTCCACACTTGATTTGGTTTACAAATGGAACATGTTATGTTCTTTTTTACTAGACTATGTTGTGTCGTATGCTTGAATAAGACTATTGAAAGATATTCGTTCTTTTCTCTGTGATAAGTTACTTTATATTCTAGAGATTACATATTGCAATTAAGAAGCTTACGTTGTGCCTGTTTTACTTTTTACTTTTCATTTTATTTTTAAATTTAGGAAAAAATATGTTTGATTGAATTTTATTATTTCTATTTTTAGTTCTACTTCCAATTTTCAAAGATTAAAATGCATTTATTTAATTAAATATTTATAAAAATAAAAAAAACTATTTTTATAATTTCAATGTATAATTAATTCGTAACTAAAATACAATTCCATTAATACCAACAATTAAACAAAATTGTATTTTTATTTAAAAATATAAATTAAAAATAACAGAAAATAGAAATAAAATCAAACAGTTTCAATTACCTTCTTATATATTAATTTAATTTTCTCATTTGTAGGTTTGAAATATATCTATGGTCATAGTATGGATAAATATGGTAGAATGAAACGCTTAAGTTTAAGTTTAACTTTAACTAATCTTACATATTTTTAACGTTCTTATTAAATGACAAAATTATATATAAGATGATTACATAGATATTTAGATAGGCATGGAAATTGGGAAGAAAGGTAGAATTGAATATGATGATTGAGTGTGTGGATAATTAGTATGAAGTTGGGTCTTGTGAAGCTTTGGGGTAGCAATGGGTCGTTGGTTCGGAAGTTATAGCCATGTACATAACGTTATATTTTTTTTGTATAAAATATCTTCTGATTTATTAAAAAAAATACATATTAAAGGGCAAAGATAATACATTATAGTAAAATTGAATTATAAACTCTTCACCATCTCTTCGCAATTCTCACCTTCAGGCCATGTTTCATATGGAGAATAACAGAATTACTTGGAGAAACAGGATGGTCTTCAAGTACTCGAACTTGGTAGTTGTGGATTATGGTAGCTGCCACCAACTTCATTTGAGTGAAAGCTATTTCTTTGCCTAGACAAGTCCTTGGACCTGCATTAAATGCCAAGAACTTGCAAGATGGCTCATGTTTAATCTTCCCTTTCTCTGTAATCCACCGTTCTGGTTTGAATTCCAAGCTGTCTTCTCCCCAAATCGACTTTATCCTTCCCAATGCATATAATGAAAACACTATCTTCATGTTTGGAGTGATTCGATGCCCACTTGGAAGAACATCTGCTTCCACAGATGCTTTCTGTTGGAATGGAACTGGTGGGTACAGTCTTAATGACTCGCATAATGCTCCATGTAGATAAACTAGGTTTTTGAGTTCATGTGCATGGAGCAACCTCCATTTTTGTCCTTCTTTTAGTGGTATAGTTGTTTGGAGTTCCCTTCTTATCTTGTGTTCTACTTGTGGATTGTTAGAGACGAGCCACAAAAACCAAGTAAGAGCTGAACTTGTGGTGTCTCTCCCAGCAATCAGGAAGTTCAGGATGGTGTCTCGTAGAAACTTGTCATCTAAAGTTGTTCCCATCACCTTAGCTTCATGCATGTAAGAAGCTAGCAAATCAATTCCTCCTGCATCTTGTGTCAGAGCGGGTTTTTCTTTGAATTCTTCTCTTTTTCGTGCTATGTATTTGGATATGATATGATCTAAAGTTCTTTGAGCTTTGATCATTTTGCCCTCTTGTCCAACACCCATCCACCTCTGCAACTTCCATATCCATTCTGGCCTGGCGTACCTGTAAAATAGTACCTCTTCAGCATCATCCAGGGCCTTTGAGAATTGTACTTCAGGAAATTCGATAGAGAGACATTTAGGGTCATAGCCTGTAACCAGTATGCATGTGAGATCGAACGTGAACCTCTGGAACAAATCTTGCAAATCCAGGACAAACCCTTGTTTAGCCACATACTCGAGAACTGGAACTAACCCATTTGTCACCTTGTCCTGGCTTGCATTCACCAGGAATCGGTGAAACCGTCGATGGTTGATCATTGCATGAGCAAGTTTCCTCTGGTTCTTCCACATGTCAGAGTCGGAATTGAAAATCCCATCTCCCAAAATGTCAAATATCTCCGAGAATTCATGTCCCTTGGGATAGTTCGAGAAGTTGGAGCTCATTATATAATTTATGTTGGTTGGATCAGCAGTTCCCAACATCTCCATGTTGCAAAACCAGGGACCATGATTTAAGAAGTTCCCTCCACTTAGCTCAAGAACTTCATGCAGTCTGTCATGAATGCGATGAAGATGGAGAAGAATATCAGGTATCATACCAAGCATCGGCCAATTTATAGGGTACCCATCAGGGCTACAATAATAACGCACTAGTAAGAAGCCAATGAACGCTAAAAAGATCTCAAGGAGTCCTATGAACGCCATTGAAGACTTGAAGTAAGCTACTAAGTACCAAGAGTCAACACTATGGACATATTTATAGTTATCAAATTGATCTTTAAGAAAAAGATAGATAAAGAAGGGTTTTATGAGGTTTTGCCACCTATGTAGCAACTTAGATAACTCGACCTTTCGATATTTTGCCAAGTAGCAGTTCATAATACATTTCTTTCTTGTGGAGCTTTATCGGAGACAGTTAAGGAGACACATTATCAAAGCTCAATTCAACTCACGGTTTGTAGTTGAAGCAACACATTAAGTTCACAGTTCATGACAAATTCTTCTTTGTGTGTATGCCAACTACATCCGGATTCTTTTTATCTCCAAGTACTCTATGAATTTATTGCGCTTGAATGAAGTTTTTGCACCATTGTCAAGCACATGAATAAGTACTAAAATTGCTATAAATAATTCAATAATAAATCATCAGTCTAATTTTGTGTACATTAAAAATAAAATTGAAACCACTAAAAATTAGTTATTATGAGAGAAACATGCTAAGAAATTTATTTTTATGTGTTAAATTCTAAAATCGTATATAATGTATCTTCATATATTTCAGAATTTTTTTAAGTATTATGCTTTTTTTTTTGAAAATGTCATATTAGTATAGAACAAGAAGAAAATTTTAATTTTTAATAATTTAAAATAAATAAATACTTTTATGAAATATATGAAAACTAATAAATCATGACATATATTAAATCCATCAGTTTTCGTATAATTATTTATAATTTAACATAAATAAAATGTTTTTTATGAAATGAATTGAAGCCAACAAAATATGACAATATTAAATCTAACAGTTTTAATTAAGAACAAATTGATTTCAATTATTATTACAACACCAATTTTATTTTTTGCCTAGTTAATATAATCAGATGGGGAGATTTTAATTTAAACTTACAAGTTACACCTAAACTTTCAAGAATTGAATCACAGTTTGGCTTACATTTAGAACCTTTTAAAAATCTACAAGGTGTAATTCTTGACTCATCAACTCTATATTGAGAATCAGCAAAACAAAATAACAAATTAAGTTAAGATTATGTCATCCATCTCCTGGAAATCCTAACCTTGAGCCCATGCTTCATACGAAGAATTATGGAAAGACTAGGGACTACATTATGCCCTTCAACAACTTGAACGTGATAATTGTAGACAACAGATGCAGCAATTGCCTTCATTTGAATCAAAGCAACCTCTTTCCCGAGACAAATCCTCGGTCCAGCTCCAAAAACTGCGAACTTGTAGGATGGTTCATGCTTAATCTCTCCAACTTGTGAAATCCATCTTTCAGGCTTAAACTCTAAGCAATCATCTCCCCATATTGAGCTCATCCTTCCCATTGCATACACACAAGGAATTACTTTCATCTTTGGACATACAAAGTGACCACTTGGAAGTGTGTCTTCTCTAACTGTGGACTTGTGGTTAAAAGGAACTGGAGGGTACAGTCTTAGTGCTTCACATATTGCACCATGCAAATAAGCAAGTTTCTTGAGATCTTCTATCTTGAAAAGCTGCATTGTATCAGATTCTTTTGATGATAGTATGCTTCTTAGCTCCTCTATAATCTTGGTTTCTACTTGTGGGTTCTCTGAAACCAGCCAGAAAAACCAGGTCATGGTTGAAGCTATTGTGTCTCGACCAGCCATCAAAAAGTTTAAGATGACATCTCCAAGAAATTTGTAATCTAATTTGGTTCCGATGGAAGTAGATTCAGTACTCATATATGATGTCAAAAGGTCGATACCATGTCCATCTGTGAGTCTTGTTCCTTGTTTCATATCTTTATCTTTTGCTGCTATAATATCAGACAGGATACGATCGAGAGTTTCCTGAGCTTTACTAAATTTGTTCTCCACCCCAATTCCAAGCCACCTTTGTAGTTTCCAAATGCTCTTAGGCAAAATATGTCGATAAAGTGTTGCTTCGAATGCATTATCAACAGCTCTCGAGAATTCAACTTCAGGGAATTCAATGGAAAGGCATTTGGGGTCATACCCAGTAACCACAATGCAAGTGGCATCGAAGCTGAATCTCTGTAACACATCTTGCAGGTCCAGGACTAGTTCTTGATTAGCTACGTGATCAAGGACTGGAATGAGCCCTGTATCGATCTTCTCCTGAGTGCTCTTGATGAAGTACTGGTAAAACCTCCGATCTGTAATCAACTCTTGAGCAACTTTTCTTTGGCTTGTCCAAGAATCAGAATCTGCACTGAAGATTCCATCTCCAAATACCTCTAGAATTTCCTTGAACTCCTCTCCTTTGGGGAAGTTGGCCACATTAGAGTTCAGAACGTACCTAATGTTTGCTGGATCAGCCGTGATCAACATGTTCATTTTGCTAAACCAAGGTCCTTGGAACTGGAATGTGCCCTTTTCTCGAGCTAAAACTTTAGTACATAGATCATAAATCCGATATGCTTGAAGAAGAACGATAGGCAACATTCCTATAAGTGGCCATTTCTTTGGAATGACAATTTTCTTGCTAAAGCAAAAGAGTATAAGTAAGCCAAAGATCAAGAGAAGAGTTTGGAGGACGCCTATTGAAACCATATTCTTGGAGTTGCATGCAAATGCCTGATCTAACCTTTCTAATTTATATACCAAGATAAAGTTTGCCATTAGCTCCAGGGTCCTGGATTAAGCAAGTGTATGAACAAACCACCTGAGCGCAAAAACAGGGAAGTGTTTATAACTCGTAGTCATACATATTCTACCAAACACTCCTTATCATTAATATTGTATTGCAATAGTTAACAAACTATTATGAGTCTTTGACCATTAAACATGTGTGTGCAATTTCAAAATAGATCCGTTAAACTTGTTTGATTTAAATAATTATTCAATTTCATAAAGTTATAATCATGCTCTAATTCTTAATCAATTGTCACCAAAATTTAAATAAATTACAATATCTCAAAGGGGTAAGTCTAATTTTTAAGAGGGGTTTCTTTTGCTTATAAACCAAGAATTCAATCGATTAACACATAAAATCTTGAGTGTATTAAATAAACAAAATAACAAGAACAATATTATGCTTCTTAGGGGTGGTCGACTTGGTAGAGTGGAGAATACAGGGCTAAAAGATCCTGTGTTTGAATCCTCTAACTCCTATCATATAAGGTTTGTTAGTGTAGAGTATCTGAATGACGTGATTTGCAGGTTATTGCGACAATCCGAAAATTTACCTAATGCACACCTAAAAAAAAGTAGCTACGGGTTCTTCCGTTTTTTTATATAAATACAGTAGAAATTTCGCTAAATGTGAGGTAGAGGTCTAAAAATAAGTAATTTTATCCTTTACTTAACTGATAGAGATGTTACTTAACTGATATATATACATAACTACCAATTAAAACAAAACCATGTATTGTTAACTTGGACGTAGCCCTTTTGTTTCCTGACCTGACGCAAAGCTTGGACGTAATGTTGTTATGAACCTACTCAATAGTGTTGCCGTATCAAATAGTTCACACCGATTGGGTTGTACCATAAGCATTATAAGTTCACACCAAACGAATGATTAAACCAGCAACCATTGACTTCGACGTCTGCTTGTCATGCATTACCGATGATTCCGCACATATTCACTCCTGAAAGAAATGGTAATTTTAAAATTTTCTTAGTAAAAACTTGAACAAATTACGGACAAAAATGATATTATTTACTAAATTAATATGTGTTTTTTCTTTTGTAAGCAATTTTCTTAAAAAATTGGAAGCAAGACGAAGATGTTTTGTTTTTCTAATTTAAAAAGAATTGTGCAGGTGAGACCTAGGCTCATATTGTCTTAACGCCCAGTTAGGCTCCGGCTCATGCTTCTTGCCTCGAGTCTTGGCCACAACAGCTAGGGAACTGACCGGGCTCGAGCTTGACAGCCCAACATTCCCATTACTATTCCTAATTGAAATCATGATGCATTAAGCAACTATTTTTTTTTTCATTTCACTACAAATTCAAGAAATCATTACACACAAAGATAATAATTGCAGAGAAAACCTATGTTAGTTCAAGATTTAATGATTTTGATGATGAATTTTTAAATTAGATTTATTTCCTTTTATTGCTAACGGATTAATTCTCCAAAGGAAATAAAATTACAAGATAAATGCTTCTTTTCTTGCATATGAACTTACTTGATTTATTAAAAATGATTCCACAATATTTGGAAGGATCTTATAAATCACAATCACCTTTGTGATATGATCATTTGTCTTAACATCTGGATACTGGAAGATTTTATCAAATATGATATTGATGATTCAAAGTCAATTCAAGATATAAGAGAAACAACAACTAGTTGAAGAAGATGCATACTTAAGAAAGAGCCACTACTTTTGCGAAAACATTTCAAACTCTTGAATTACATCAATACTCTTGAAAGTGATATTATTACTAAATCTCTTGTGCTTTAAAAAGTGAAAATTCTTCTTGAGAGAAATCATTGAAGTACATATCGAGCAAACTTCATTTATTGAGAACTTATAAAGGCTAGCTAAATACTACTAATTTGAAAGAGAATCTTGAAAAATATGTACTCGTGAGCTTGAAGAGGCTTGTCAACTTACTACTTGGGATTTTAGTGAAACACTCAAGTTGAATGCTTAGGGATTGGACGTAAGTTTTGGTTATAAGCCGAATAATATAAATCAACTACGCCATTCCTTTCTCTCTTTAACTTTTATATTTTTGCATTATATTGTGTATGTGTTCATTTTAGCAAGAGGTTTCTTCACTTTTACCATAGGCTCTTTTTGTTTTCAAATTACAATAGGTTCCTTTCAGTTTTAACATGAGCCTTTTGTTTTAAATTATTTTGACATGATTTATTGTTTAGTGGGCTCATATCGTCTAACAGGTTCCTGTTGTTTATCTGACTTCTATTGTCTGACAGGCTCCTATTGTTTTAAACTTTAATAGGCCCTGTCTTTTATCTCTTGCATGAGTTTGCTTTATCATTTGGTTTCAGAGCAAGGTGTCACATTTTGTGTTTTATAGCGCGTGATAGATCATGACAAATATTTTGAGAAGTTTTGAAGGACAATCTGTCTAAAATCTTCTTTACTTTAATGAAAACAACTATTCATATTGGAAAGAGAGAATGACAATCTATCCCCAATCTGTAGTTATTGAAGTCTGGCAAGCCATTAGAGTTGGAGCTACACTTCCCACTACAGATAACGTAGAAGTATGAAATGACGTTGACAAAAGAAATGCACAACTAAACGCTAAAGTAAAACATCATCTGATATGTGTGTTATCTCCAGAAGAATATGAAAAGATATCCTATTATAAAAACTTTAAGTCACTTTGAAGGAACGAATAAGGTAAAGAAGCATAGAATAAGTTTTTTAGTGCATCAATATGAAACTATTGGCATAAATAGGGAGAAACCATAGATGAATTCTTCAGACGATTTAACAACATCATCACGACCTTAAAGAAATTGGGAAAGATATATCCCAATGATGAGCTCATAACAAAGATTCTAAGGTCTCTACCAAAGGAATGGAGACCTAAGATGGTAGCTCCAGAAACTGCAAAGGATTTAGACACTATTTCACTCAATTGGCTACGAGAAAACTTGATGATCCATGAAACCGAGCTTAGGTGAGATTAGGATGATCCTACAGAAGAGGAATGGCACTAAAAGTAGCTTGGTCAAATGAGAATTTTGAAAGTTTTGAAGAAGAAGAGTCTAAAGAAGTCAACAATGTCTGTCCTATGGATAAATCAGGAGATGATGAGGTAGGTTATTCTGACTCTGATATTGAAATTGATGAATTAAAAAATGCATATCATAAATTGTATGATCAGTACAAAAGGTTGACAATGAAATATTTCAAAGAAATTGAGAAGTCCAAGAGTAATGATGCATCTCTAAAGAGTAAGATAAAATCATTAGAATCTGCGAATGAGAATTTGGTTACTAAGAATATGTCTCTTGAGGTTGATTATAAACAAAAGGTCTCTAAAAAGGAAGTTTTAGAAGAAAGAATGGCTAAGTTGGAAAATACATTGCCAAAAAATGATTATGAAAAGGTGAGACAGCTAGAAGAAAAAGTCGTCACCTTAAAACTTGAGAAAGAAAAAAGTGTTGGAAAGATCTTATCTCTAGAAAAAGATATAACAAATTTTGTTGATGGAAGGAATAACCTTGATACATTTCTTAGTAATGATAAATGTGTTTTTTATAAAGGTGGAATAGGATACAATGAAAACAATAAAATGAGGCCAAACAAGAATTTCTTTGTCAAATCCAGCAGTAGTTATAACCCCAATGGCATGAACTTGATACATGGTAGAAATTTTATCAATTTTCATTCATTTGATTTGCGCTTCTACTATGTAAACACGGTCATATTAGTCATTTTTGTAACTTTCATAGAATGAGAAAATTATCTCAAATGTATGTTTGGAGATCGAAAGGTTAAACTACTAACCTAAAAGGACCTAAAAAATTTAGGTACCTAAAATGAGATAATACTTTCTATAGATATGATTCAAAACAGAGACAAGAGAAAATCAATAGATAGTTGATAGTTAGTGTTCGAGACACATGACAGGTATCACATTTCAACAACATTAAAAGAAAAGATGGAGTTTTGCAAAAAAAAAAAAAAGAGATTGAAAAAAGGTACTGCATTTCATCGATTTAGGTTGATCATAGAGGATAGTTTGATAATAGAGAATTTGAAGATTTTTGTGACGAAAATGGTAATGTGTAGGCTTCTCGAGCATAGTATAAGATGTTAAATAACTTTCTACTTAAGAATAACTTCTAAAGGAAAGCATTAATGTACGGAGAGAGTTAAGAGTTAAGAGCTAAGAGTTAAGATGAAGATATATTTATGTCTGGTTTATTCTTACATACTTGTGATGTTTTTTGGCTATTTAGTTATTTTCCCTATATTTTTTGATAATGAAAAAGGGGATAATTATTTTTGATATTCGATATATTTTTGCTGAAGATTGATGATATATTTGCATGATTGTCACTTGCATATGATGAATTTGTGATATTTTTTGTTGTGAAGTCTATATGGAAGAAAGGAAAGGCTCTTCCCAATAAGCAAGAACTTATAAAGCTTATAGGGCTCTTGTCATTTCTTTGATTAGTTAAGGAAAGGCACCTTCTATTTAGTAAGAACTTGTAAAGCTAACGGGTATATATCGGACTCTTGTTTGAATTTTGAAAATATATCTATTATTGATTGTCATAATAAAAAAGGAGAGATTTGTAGCTCAAGACTTATTGGTTTTGATGATGACCTTTCAAATTATATTTATTTCCTTTTATTGCTAACGGTTTAATTCTCCAAAGGAAATAAAATCATATGATAAATGTTTCATTTCTTACGCAAACCTTCCTAATGAACTTACCTGATTTATTAGAAAAGATTCCACAATATCTTAAAGAATCTTATAACAAATCACAATGAGCTCCGTGGTATGATCATTTGTCTTAACATCTGGATACTAGAAGATTTTATCAAATATGGTATTGAAGATTCAAAATCAATTTAAGATATAAGAGAAGCAACAGCTAGTTAAAGAAGATATCTATTTAAGGAAGAGCCACTATTTTTGCGAAAATAGATTAGACTCTTGAATTACATCAATAACATCAATACTCTTGAAAGTGATATCATTATCAAATCTCTTGTACTTTAGAAAGTGAATTTCTTCTTGAGAAAAATCATTGAAGCTCATATCTAGCAAACTTCATTTATTGAGAGATTGTAGAGGATCGCTAAATACTACTAGTTTGAAAGGTTTGAGAACATTGAAAAATATGTACTCGTGAGCTTGAAGAGACTTGTCAAATTACTACTTGGGATTTTCGTGAAACACCCAAGTTGGATACTTGGGGACTGGATATAGACTTAGGTTATAAGCTGAAACAATATAAATCGACTGCGTCATTCCTCTCTCTCTTTAACTTTTATATTTTCACATTATATTTAGTGTGTGTTCATTTTAACAAGAGGCTACTTCACTTTTATAATAGGCTCCTTATGTTTTTAACTTGCAATAGGTTCATTTTAGTTTTATAGGCGCCTTCTGTTTTAAATTGTTTTTGTTAGGATATATTATATATATATATCATTTAGTTTTGGCATTTTAATTGGACATATAGGATATAACAGTCTATTTTATTGTTGATACTGCAATTATCATTTGGCTGGACATGTGAGTAAATTGGATGGAGTTCATGCTTGGAAGAACATAGAACATAGTGGTCATTGCGTTTTTGTATTTGGGATGTTACTGTTGCAGTCAATAGTAATGAAGCTGTTAAAGTGGTACTGGTGTTATAGCGGGACTCTCATTAACTCTCATTAGTTGATATATTGTATCCACGATACAATCTCATAGGGTGTGTATTGCTCACATCTTTTATCTACAGCAGGAGTCTATTGCTAACATGTGTGTGCGGCAACTCAAGTGGCGTGTGTGAGACAGACTAGGTAGAGAGTCATTAGTTCAATCAAACAATGATTATGTTGAGCGTGGATTTGGAAAATCACTGATCAACGTGTGATGGGTTGTGTGAGTCACGATGAAGTAGATATGTAAGTAAGGGTTGACGTTGTAGACATCTTTTATTATTGAGCATATTGAAGTGAATTGTTGGTGTTCAAAAATTGTGTCTGAGAGTGTGAGTTAATGAAGCAGTGAAAGTCATTTATGTGAAGTGGGTATTAGTTATTAATTGAAGAAACATTGCAACTTGTTTTTGTGAAGAAAAAGTTAGCTATGGTGAAGAGATTTAGTTGGATTATTTCGAGAAGTTAAAACCATAGGGAAGTCTTTGTTTTGTCTCAAGTATATTGTCTTTTAGTTTTTAGTTGATTAAATACTTAAGTTATTTTTATTAATTGTTGTTTGAGTGAAAGTAGTTAGAAAAATCCTCTGACAAGATTAACACAAGTCAGTCGTGTTATTGGGTGTGAAAATCTTTCACAGGAAGTGAGGTTGAGAGATAGTTCCAAGGATTGAGTGGTGTTGCTCTAAGGTGACCTTGTGTAAATCTATTGTACTTTGATGAAAGTTATTAATCTTGGTGAGGGCCCTGTGGACGTAGGCAGAGTGTGCCAAACTGCGTTACCAAATTTCTGGTGTTCTTATTATTTCGTTTTTGCTTGGTTTTATTTTGTTCATACCAAAGAAGTTTACGAAAAGTTTGCGAAACAATTAACACTTTTGGTTTTTCAATTGGCATCAAAGTAAGGTCATTCAGAACTTAGTAGCAAGTTGGTGCATATCTTAGTTTTGTGAATATGGCTACAAGACAGGGTGCACCAATCACCAGACTGCCACTATTGGATGGAACTAACTATCCTGCAAGGAAATCATGGATGAAAGTCTTCATTCAAGCTCAGGGCACGAAAACTTAGCATTCGGTAGTACATGGTTGGACGCATTTGATAATCACCAATGATAAAGGATAGGCAGTTCAGAAAAATCCATCTGAATGGACAAGAGTCGAAGAAGAAAATGCACTAAAAAATTCACAAGCAATGCATGCGATATTCAGTGCTGTTGATGAGGGACTCTTGTCAATGATTTTAGCCTATGAATCGGCAAAAGAAGCATAAGATGCTTTGCAAACTATTCATGAAGGGTCAAAATTTGTGATAGCGTTGAAACTAAAGATATTAGTTGTGCGATTTGAAGAGCTGAAGATGGATGAAAATGAGACTATTGGAGACTTTCATAAAAAATTGCAAGATATAACAAATCAGGCTCATCAATTGGGGAAGAAATACTCTAACATGAAATTAGTCAAGAAAACATTGGCATCGCTACCTACAAGATTTATTCAAAAAATTGTAGCAATAGAGGAGGCCTACAATGTTGATAATCTGTCATTGAAAAATGTTATTAGAATTCTTACAAACTTCGAGATAAATCTTTTAAGAGGTAAGCAATAAAAAAGCAAAAGATTGGCACTACAGGTGGAAACTAGAAAAAGTGTGAATGATGCGGAAGATGAATCAAATGAAAATGAAGACATGGTACTACTCACTCGAAATTTTTTGTAAATGACTGAAAAGAATGAAGAAGGACAGACCTGACTTTAGACAATATGGCGGAAGTTTATCGAGTAACAATTCAAGACAACAATTCAAGACACAAAAGGGTGAACGGAAGGCAAGGAGAATCCAATGTCAAGAATGTCAAGGTTTTGGACACGTTCAAGTCGAATGTGCTAATACTTTGAAGAAGAGAACAGGAAAATCCTTCACGAGCACCTGGAGTGAAAATAATTCCGATAATGAATATGGCAGCGAAGAAGAAATCGCTAATGGTTCTGCATTAGTTGCCCTATACAACATAAGTCCATTTACTTGCTTAACAGCAATTGGGAAGGAAGTAACTGAAGTCAAGAAAGGGAGAAAATAAAATTTTTTGAAAATAATCCAGCTCAAGGTCCAATATCAGATTATGACAGTAATGGAAGTGACCTAGATGATAAAAAGGGAACATTTATGAGGATTACAAAGTTATGTATGAAAAATGGGTGAAAAACGTGTAGAAAGAATGAAAAATTGAAGGAAGAGAATCTTTCCATAAAGAACATCATACAAGAGTTAGAAAAGAAGCTGATGTTGACGTCAGATGAGCTTGATGAAGCTAGAATGAAATTGATAAGTATTGAAAAGGGATTAAGAATGTTGAATGGAGGCACGGAAAAACAAGATAAGTTGATAGAAACTGATAAGGTTAAAGGGAATTTCAAAGGCATATGCTATAAAGGTGAGTGCTAGAAAGTGAATGAAGAAAAAATAATATGTCCAGATCAACCCAAAAGGTATAAGCATCGAAAAAAATCAAAGATTTATACCCACATGTCATTTTTATGGAGTCATTGGGCATATAAGGCCAAGATGTTATCAGTTACTACAAATTCTGTTTCAAATATCAGTGGAAGATATTACCGTTAGTAATTAATATATTAGCTGTATATATTCTTAACATTAGTAGATATTCTGTAATTGGTAAATAGATATTCTGTAATTAGTATATTAGCATGTATAGTTTGTTACCCAAAATAGATTGTTCATGAACACTTATTTAAATGGAAATTCTCCTCTGGGAGAGGCATTCAGCCTTTTTACAAAAACTGTCATTTCAAACAAGACAAAGCTAAAAAAGTATACATCCTCCACAAAAATTTCAACATCAACCTTCAGTACCAGAACCTACTTGGGTAAAAAGAAGTGAACTGCAAGCTCTCATAGTTTGTACATCAATGAAGGCAACTTTGCAACATGGTTGGTATTTTGATAGTGGATGCTCACACCATATGACGGGGGAAAAGGCTTACTTAACTGATTATCAGAATTGTATGGATGGTCATGTGACTTTCAGAGATGGAAAGAAAGCTTCGGTGATCGGTAGAGGAACATTATGCGTTGATGGTTTGCCTCCTCTCAAGAATGTGCTCTATGTCAACAAATTTGGTGAGTATAAGCCAACGTTGTGATGATGGTGTTCCAGTTAAATTTACAAGTGATGAATGCAGGGTACTTACCGAACAAGAAGAATGTATCATGAGTGACAACCAATCAGCTGACAATTGCTACTTGTTGCAAGTCCTAACTACGTGTAAGTCAGATATGCATGAAAATGACATTGATTTATGGCATCAAAAGCTTGGGCACGTAAATTTTGATCTCATCAGCAAATTGACAAAATTGGAGGCTGTGAAAGGTCTAGTCAAAATGAACAAAGAAGGAAAATCAATTTGTATTGCGTGTCAAATGGGAAAACAGTTAAGAGTGCCACATAAAAAGGTTAGACATGTTACCTCATTTCGCATACTTGAATTAATTCACATGGATTTGGTCGGTCCAACACAACATGATAGCATTGGTGGAATAAGATACTTTCTAACTTGTGTTGATGATAATTTGAGCTATACTTGGGTATCATTTTTAAAATAAAAACCAGATGCTTTCAAGGCTTTTAGAAGCCTATGTGTGCAGGCCATGAATCTGAAAAATTTGACTATATTGAGAATTCGATCGAATAATGGAAGAGAATTTGAGAATACAAGCTTTAATGACTTTTGTGTTGAGTATGGCATTATACAAGAGTTTTCAACACCCAAAACTTCACAACAAAAAAGGAAAAATAGAATACTTCAAGAAATGACCATATCTATATTGAATGGAAAAATAGAATACTTCAAGATTTTCCACTAATCACTAAGCTTACAAAAAGATGATAGTAAACTGAAGTAAAGCTCAAGATAGCTAGATACACTTGAATGTGCTAAGAGAATTGAAAGCAATAAGATGAGAAATATGAACTATGATCAGTATGCTTTTGTATTTCCAGCGCTTTTCGATCTCTTGGTGTTAATCTATTTATTTGCAGGCTTCTGGATCAATATAGACGTTGGAAATCCTCTTGTAGCCGTTGAAAATCTCTTATGAACGTTGAAAAAGATTTTCTTCCCGTTTTAGAATCATCTGCTGTGCTGCTAGTCGACTGGAAGGGATGCTAGTCGACTGGTCGACTTGTACTAGTCGACTGGAAGAGATGCTAGTCGACTGGTCGATTTGTGCTAGTCAACTGGAACCAGTATTAGTCGACTGGAACAGACATTTTTGCTGATTATAGTCGACTGAAAACGTTTGTAGTCGACTAGAACTTACGAAAAATAATCACCGCTCTTCGAATAGTCGACTGGAATGATTTGTAGTCGACTGTACCTCTTTGTAGTCAACTGGAATTTCTCCAACGGATAAATTTGAAGATAAACTTCGATCTTTCAAGATCCCTATCCATAATCTTCACTAGGATCTTCTTTTGCACGTTGTCTATTTTCTCTAGATCATAGTAGATTATTACTGACTTGATTTCTTGATATTTTATCTCCTTGATATTTGTATATTGAACTTTGAACATAGTCTCTCACTTGCATCCTTGAAAATAATCACTTTAAATTGCACTGGGCCTTTAATTAAAATCCTGAAATAATTTCTTAATCAATTCTATATATTTTATAATTATCAAAACATAAAGTGATTTTTATTTGTCAACCACCATTGGTCCAACAGTTATTAATTGAAGAAAAATTGCGACTTGTTTTGTGAAGAAAGAGTTAGCTATGGTAAAGAGATTCAGCTGGATTATTTCACGAAGATAAATCTAGAGGGGAGTCTTTCTTTTGTCTCAAGTATATCATCGTTTAGTTCTTAGTTGATTAAAAACTTGAGTTATTTTTATTAATTGCTATTTTAGTGAAAGTAGTTAGAAAAATCCTCTGACGAGATTACAAGGATTGAGCGGTGTTACTCAAGGGTTAACTTGTGTAAATCTATTGTACTTTGGTGAAAGTTATTAACATGGGTAAGGGCCCCGCAAACGTAGGTAGAGTGCGCCAAACTGTATTACCAAATTTTTGGTATTCTTATTATTATTATTTTTGCTTGGTTTTATATTGTTAGTGTCAAAGAAGTTTATGGAAAGTTTGCGAAACAATTAACACTTTCGGTTTTTTAGTTTTGATATGATTTATTGTTTAACAGGCTCCTATCGTCTAATAGGCTCTTGTTGTTTAACTGGCTTCTATTATTTGACAGTCTCCTATTGTTTTAAACTTTAACAAGCCTTGTCTTTTATCTCTTGTATGAGTTTGCTTTATCAACCTATAGAACTCTTATGCTTTTTATGTACTAAAAATGTGCAATCGAAAAGATTAAGATATATAATTGTTGAAGTGAAATAATTTAAAAGCCTTTGGTTTAATTTCATTGTTAACTGGCTAATGTTATGTAAACAGTTGTTGCATAGGTGAAGCCAAACTTACCAGTTTAGTGCATTGTTACTTATGTATATAGAGTTCAGTGATATAAAACAATCTAATAACGATGAAGTGACCCTGAAAAGCAAGGGAAAGACAGAAAGAAGAGTGAATTTAATTCCTTCAACAGGTAGAAATATAATTAGCGTCCATTATTCTCTTTGTGAGAAATAGAAGACTATATGCTTAGATCATTGCTAAAAATGGTACTACAAGAAACATATTGACCAAATATAAGAACCCAACATCTTACTCAAGAACAATAAAGGTGTAATAATCAACATACAACCAAAGTATGCATTGTTCATTAATGTAAAGTGATACATATCATCATCCCTAGCAATGAGGTAACATTCTGAGGTATGGATATCACATTACATCTAGAAGCTATTTGACCCATAACTTTAATAGAAAAGAAAGATTATCCACACAAAAAATGGTAGCAACTATCTACAACCACCTCAGTAAAGTAGAAACATGGTTTTCCCCAATTTGGCTTTTTGCCCAAAAGTGAAGCTATACCCACCACTATAATAACAATAAAACTCACAAAAAAACTTACATAAAAAACACTCATGTCAATAAAACCACCATCAACTTCTTTTTCATCTGAATTTTCTTTAACAATTACTTCTTGACTACAACTCTTAGGTAAAGGTAACCCACAGAGAAAAGGATTGCCTTCGTAGCTACTTTCATCAAATGTCGCAAATTGAGCAATTCCGTCAGGTGTCTTACCAGAAAGATTATTGTAAGATACATTAAAAACTTCTAAAAACTTTAATTCTGTAAGCTCCAAAGGAATTGTTCCACTCAAATTGTTGTAGGAAAGATCTAAAGTTTCAATTTCTGTCATATTTGAAAGTAAGAAAGGAATAGGTCCTGTCAAATTGTTATGGGATAAGTTCAAAAGTTTGATATGTTGGATGTTTCCAATTTCAGAAGGAATTGACCCTGTTAGGTTGTTACAGGAAAGATCTAATCCAGTGAATCCCATGGAAAAAATGTAATCAATTTTGTATCCAAGAATATTTCCCTTCACGACGAACTCAAAAACTCCTTCCTCAAGATAATAATAGTCAGGATACCTATTCTCATCCTTATACTTGTGCGAATAATTGACAAAGGATGCAGAGAGTTTATTTTGTGAAAGATCCACCAACCTTAATTGATTATTCATCAACCGCAAATCAATTGGAATATCTCCTATAAAATTATTATGATTTAAAAGAAGATATCTCAATTCATGTAACTCTCCAATCCATTTGGGAATGATACCCTTTAAGCAATTGTGACTGAGATCCAATGATACCAAATTATCGAGGTCAGAAGCTGAATGAGGAAGATGTCCTTCTAGTCTATTTTCAGACAAAAGAAGATGTTTCAACATTGGAGTTTCAAACCTTGACGATAGACTTCCGAAAGCATGTTCTTAGACAGATCCAACAATTTAAGATGATACCCATATTGAACCCACCTTGGAAATTTGCCAAATAATTGATTTTGACGTACGACCAATTCCGTCAAGAAAGAACAATTAGATAAGCTTTTTGGAATGCTCCCAGTAAACATATTTTCTGATAGGATTAAGCTCACCAAATTTGGAAAATATGCACCAATTTCAGTTGGAATTTGACCATAAATATGATTTCTAGAAATATCCAAATACATCAAAGTTGCATTTGGATTACGAATTGGCAAGCTGAAAATTCCCGAAAGAGAACAATCGGAGAGAATAAGACTTTTCAAATTTGTATTGTTTTCTAATAACCAACTTAGAAGCTCTAATCCCATCATTGTAATGCCAGAAATGTAAATAACTTGTAAGTCACGTTGATGGTATAGAAATTCAGGAAATGACCCACCTCGAAGACTAGATTCCAAGTAAAATCTCTCCAATTGAAACTTGGGTTCCAAATTATGATTGACCAGCCCTTTTTTTGAGTAGACTTCATTTCTAAAAGCTTCAAAAGTCTTTAGTTTGGAGTGGTTGAGAAATAGAGAAAGTGAACTTGGAATTTCAAACTGATTGTTGCTCAATGCTAGAAACTTGATAGATGTGAGGATTTTCAACGGAGATTGAGAAATTTTGCCAGTTAAGTTATTATGAGAGAGATCCAAACGTTGAAGAAATGTCAAATTCACCAAACAATGAGGCAAGTCACCATTCAGATTATTCCAACTAAGATCCAGCTCCAGAAGATTTTTCAAGTTGCAGAAGCCTAGATGTATATTATAGAGAAATATATTAGAGAGAAGGAGAAAAAAGATAGACTTCAAATTATATTGTTACGGCTAACTTACCTCTAGTACCTTGAATGCTACCAGCGAGCTCACAACCTGGCAACGATAGAATCTGAAGTGAAGTCATGTTTGCAATGGACAGTAGAAAGGCATTGTTATTTCCCACGTCACTGTAATCTAAATACAATTCTTTCAAATTGTTAAAATTGGACAAGCCTGCAAAGACAAGGAAAATGCTTTTACACTTAAATTTAGGTTAAAAGATATAACAAAACCCTATAATGTTCCTTAAATAGTCTACGTTAGTATATATTATTATTATTTATGGTAAATCTTAACCAAATCAAGTTTTTGACATTTCTAATCTATGCATTATCAATTTAGTCTAAAAGATCTTAAAGCTAAGTAATTTGGACCCAGCAAAACCTGATGTAATTTTAAAAATAATTTCTATAAATATTAGTTAAAAGTGTGATTTCACCTTAACATTTCATTAAAGATCTAAACAAGTTTCTATTGTTATCTCTATTATCACTTTTTTACCATATTCGAGGAGCACCGGATATTATTTAATGCAAATTAATACTAGAGATAACTATAAAAGTCTAATTAAAACTTCTATAAAACTTTGAGATACAAATCACACTTTTAAGAAGAAACAATTTTCATTCTTTCAAACAAATTCCAAGTTTGTTACTTCTACAAAGGAAAGTAGTCTAAACAAGAAATATTTATAACTTTCTTTATAAAATTAGACAAGTTTGAATCAATCCCTTGGAGGCAAAGAAGATGAAGAGCTCCAAAACTTTTCAGGAAGTTTTCTTTCAAAGAAAATAATTGATATATAAAATTAGCATTTTCTAGGGCTATTTATAAATAATAACAAATAATTTTACATAAAGTTAACGATAGCTTGATATTTCTTTGTTTACTTACCTTTTGAAATTTGTACTTCAGTAAAATTATTCCATTCCAGATGAAGGGTCTTGAGTTTTGGTAAGGTTTTTAATGACTGTAACTGAAACATACTTCCATTACTAACAACATGATTGAGCCAAAGGACTGTAATGTTGCTTGAACCTTCAATATCTACAAGAAGGAATTTATAGACCATCAGCAAGAAATTATTATCAATTGTATGTATAAAGTAGATTTAGTTAGTGAAACATCAATACAATTTTTTGCAAGAGATGGAGATATACCTTTTGGTTCAACAAATTTGTCAATGTTATTGCTGCTAATGTCTAGCTCCTCCAAATTGGATAAGGCAATCAAATCTTGGGAGCAACCAAAAAACAAAGTATATTTGGATATTAATACAAATTAGCACCAATTGTACTCAAGATAAACCATATATAAAATTTTTAAAGTAATATTTTCTTAATAAAAGTTTTATCATTTCTTTCATTTTGGGATAAAAGATAAAGTTGGCAAATAAACATAGTTAACCATTTTTTGAGTGAAAGTTAAAATATTTTGTACAAGTTAAAATTTTGAATATTTAATTAATATAATTAAAATTGAGGGCAATATTAAACAAATCATAAAAATTGTAGAATTTCGGATTATTTTCCCTACAAATTAAAACAAAGTCTAACTTTTTCTTAATGAACTACGTCATAAACAGTACCGTTCTTCTCAATAATAAGAACAATAAAGGAACGGACCAACCTTGCGTGTTGATTGAACCTTTTTGTTGTGTATTAGACATGAGTAAGGTTCTGAGAGAGTGAAGTCCACGAAGTAACGGTAAGATGCTGCTATACAAGTCATTAAAACTCAGATCGAGAACTTCTAAGTTCCTAAGCTTTGATAATTCTTCCAAACCTACAGAAAGCTTATGCTTGTGATTACTCACAAATGTGAAATGATACAAAAAAGCTTAACCCAAACTTACCAGTTGTTCCTATCAACGCAATCTCACTTATGTATAAAGACTTGAGCAACGTAAAACCACCTAAAAATGGTAAAATGGTGTTCCCCATTTTGTTGAAACTTAAATCAAGATGCTCCAAATTGATAATACTTGACAACCTTTCAAAACCTGCACACCGACAATATTATAAGTTTAACCTCTTATTTGTATGCAATAATCATGTGATTTGATAAGAAGAATTAAATGATTAAGAACCTTCATTCATCGCACAACAAATAATGTTATTGTTTTGTAAAACAAGTCTTCGGAGTTGTTGAAATGGAAGAAACAATGAAGCATCGAAGTGCCAGTCTACAAAACCTTCCTCTCTAAATGAGTAAAGCATGAGCTCGTAGATTCGACCTGTTGTGGTGTTACATCCAACACCATCCCACTTACAACAGTCAACGTCCTTCCTCCATGAAAGCATTCTTTGAGATAGGCTATTTGGGTAAGTGAACGAATCTTTAAGCTTCAATAGTGCGACTCTCTCTTCCTCCCAACATGCATCACTTCCCATCCCTTGCGATAATAATAACAAGAACAAGAACAATATCATCAACATCGTTACTACTACTACGAACCTCACTTGATACTTCGCTGTTCTAATGAAGTTTTATAGTGAAAAAGTGATGAGCATCCATTATCCTTTTATCAGAGACTCATTCATTAAGGTGGTTGAACATATTTATGATAGTGGTCCAACTTTGGACAATAATTCCTAAGAAAGCTAAGTGATGGTTATGCATTGACCAAAAGAAATTCATTTATTATAAGTTACGGTTGGGGCTTTGTGATACCAATAAATTTACTCAATTTTTTTTATCTTTTTTATTTTTAAAACTTATTTCTTTTTATTCTTTCAATATCAAATACAATCATTTTTATATTTTCAATATAATTTTTTTGGTAATTTCCATACATATTTTTATATTTTCATCAAGAATATTATTTTTGATATCCAATCTTTTTCCTATATTGATGTAGCTTATAATTCTTCTTTCTAAATCACGCATTTGATGCATTATTGTGTTGTCACTTCTGTAATAACTCGTAAGATAAAGATGTATAGATACATGTATAACAACAAGGAAGACTTGGAAGTTTAGGAATAAAACAAACATTAATGGTTGTACTTTGTATGGCCCTATGATTAGTACGTACAAGAATGAAAGATCTGAAATAATTAGAGAAAAAAAGGACAATAAATTAAAAAAGAAATTCCTCAAAAAATGCATTGCCTCAAGAATTGCTTTTACTGGTAGATATTTATGGTCTCATTATACTTGGATTAAAAGAAAAAAATTGACGAAAGAGGTTTAACTTTTAAAGTTTCATAATATTAATTAATGTTTTGTTCTTCAAATTTGCTCCCTCCATCGAAATTTTATTTATTTTATTAAATTTATATATTTATTAACAAATGAAACACCTATTTCCAAACTACACATTACAAATACCTTTTATAAACATGATGTATTATTTATTTTCATTTTGTTTAAAATATAATTTATTCTTTTGAATGAAATAATAATTTTCATTTATTATAAACGGTTATTTTTGGAATTAATTAGATTTCAAGATATTAAATTGATTAATTTTTTTATATAATTAGCTTAAATATGATTACATAATTAGTGATTCTTGTGTATTTATAAGATAAGCAAGTTAAAGTAATTATATATATATAGTCTATTATTTTTTATTGATCATTTTGATAATTTTGGAAAATTAAGGACAAAATATAATAATTGTACACCTTCCAGTTGGGATGTTTAACATACAAAAGTTGGCATTTCCTTATCCTTTTATTCTTTGATATGCAAGTGACATGAACATGCAACTAACTCTATTTAATGCCTCAATGAGCTAATAAAATTACAAACTAATTGAATAAAAATATCTTATCATTCTTACATCAGATTTTTTTTTTAAAAAAATCAAAATATAAAGTTAAGACCTTATACTTATGAAAAAGACACAACCTTTTATCGTAAGATTTTATTGGTTGAAGTTTATATTCCTTTTTATATATGCTTAAAAGAAAGTGTAGGATAAAATTTAAAATAAAACTTAATTAATATAAAATTTATAGTACTTTTCAAAATTGTAATAAAGTAGTCTTTACCTCTAAAGAAAATAAGAAAAGGTTACTTTCTTTGGTTTGAGTTTTTTTTAAACTGTATTTTATTATTAATTTAGTTTTTAAGTAATTTTCTCTAACAATAAAATTTAAATATGTATTAAGTTATTAATCCATAATTTCTAAGCAAAAAAGTTATTAAATTTATAATAGTAAACTTATAAGGCTTAATTATTAAAAATATCAAATTTTACTTAAATTTATAATTATAGCCAAAACTTAACAAAAAGCCAATTAAATATTTAATTTTTTATAAAAATTTTCAATTCTAGCTGAGTGTTGGTGTCTCTCTTAAATTTGCAAACATATCTTGTCACGTGTTGCAGAAACCAAAACACTGGTTCATGTTAATACAATCCCACGCCAACCATCGACTGTCTGATATCGTCGTTGCTTACACATTCCCCTTTTGTTGCTGCCGACTTGCAAGTGGATTGTCCACTTGCAAGAACACAATTGGGAACACTTTTGGGGAGGCTTATAAATAGGCCTTCCCGTACGGTTTTAAAGGCATTTCAAAAAATAGTTAGCTTTTTCATTTTCAATCCCCAAGATTTAGATAATGTTTCTCCTATTTTTTTTGAGAGAGTTAGTATTTTTCATTATAAGATTAGAAAGAGATTGTAACTCTTAAATTGAGATTGTAACTCTTAAATTTTTCATTGTGAAATTTCTTCTTTTTGCCAATAGTTTTTACTCTAATATATTTTAGAGTTATTCATATAAAACCTATTTGTCAATTTTTTTTCATTATTATTCTTCCAATCCCATTTAACAGCAAACGTGCGCTAATCTAGTCAATTTTTAACAAGTGGTATTAGAGTTGTGTTGAGAAAATTACGATGACTTTTTTTAGTGCAATCTATATTCACGTGAAATAATGGTAGCAAAGTTATGCTCATGATAGAAGTAATGACGGAAAAATTTGAGATTGAGAAGTTCAGTGAAAGTAATTTCTCGTTGGAGAAGTTAAAGATGAAGGTTATCTTAAGGAAAGATAACTATTTAGCGACCATTAGCGAAAGGACGACAATATTCACAGATGATAATAAATGGAATGAGATGGAGAGGAACGCTATTGCAAATCTTCATATGACTTTAGCAGATGAGGTGTTGTCAAGCATAGAAGAGAAGAAGATGACAAAAGAGATTTAGGACCATCTCACAAAATTATATGAGATTAAATCACTGCACAACAAAATTTTCCTCAAAAGAAAGCTTTATACTCTTCATACGGAGAAATCTACTTTAGTGATAGAGCACATCTCAATACCTTGAATACTCTATTCTCTCAACTCACTTCGTTGGGTTGTAAAATAGAGCCAAATACACATGTTGAGCTTCTACTTCAAAGTTTACCTAATTCGTATTATCAACTCATCATCAACTTAATAAATAATATTCTTACGAATGTTCTACTCTTTAATGATGTCGCAGCTTACTTGATTCGTATTATCAACTCATCATCAACTTAACAAATAATATTCTTACGGATGTTCTACTCTTCAATGATGTTGCAGCTATTGTCTTAGAAGAGGAGAATCGATGCAAGAAAAAAGAAGATAGGCAGGTAAGTTCGCAACGTGTAGAGGCCTTGATGGTGATGTGAGGTAGATTAACAAAATAAGGTCAAATTGTAAACCAAAATGATGGTAGATCAAAATCAAGAAGTCAGAAGAATTTAAAATACTATTATTATGGCAAGAAAGGTCACTTGAAGAAAGATTGTTGGAATTTAAAGAAAAAAATTAAATCCTCAAGGAAATATGACAAGTTATTCTAAAGGCGGAGATGTTTTATGTTGTGAACTGACAATGACTAGTGAAGGCAGGAAAAGATTTACTAAAGTATGACTTTTTGACTTAGGAGCTATATTCCACATGACCCCTCGAACAGAATGGTTCCATCATTATGAGCCTATCTCTGAAGGATCTGTGTATAGTTGTAATGATTAAGCCTTAAAGATCATTGGCATTGGAACTATAAAGCTGAAAATGTATGATGGTATAATTCATGCTATTCAAGATGTGCAACATGTGGAGGGCCTGAAGAACAACTTATTGTCTGTAGGATAACTAGATGATCTTGGCTGCAAGATCATTGGTGAGAATGAGATCAATAAAATAATAAAAGGAGCAGTTGTATTTACGAAGGGAGAAAATATAGCTACAAATTTATACATGGTAAAGGTAGAGACTTTATAGGAAGTTGAAGCATCAGTTGTATCAAGTAGTGTAAGTGAAAGATCAGTAATGATGTGACATCAGAAACTTAGGCATATTTTTGAACAAGGAATGAAAATCCACGAAGAGCAGAAGCTACTTATTGGACTTAAAAAAGTATCACTTCCTTAATTTCTATGAGCATTGTGCTATAAGAAAGCAACATCGATTGAAGTTCAACATATCAAATTTTAGAAACAAATTAGTTTTAGAATTGGTTCACTTTAATGTAAGGCAAGCACCAGTTCCATCCCTAGGAGAAGCAAAGCACTTTGTGTCCTTCATTGATGATTATTCTAGGAAATGTTGGGTGTATCCAATCAAGAGGAAGGTATTGGAGGCTGTTGGGCATTGGAGGCTGAAGGAGTGACGTGAGTGTATAGTGTGAGTGTGAGACATGAGTTGTGCTGGTGAGTGTGATGTGTGATGGTGTTGTGCTGTGTCGTGTGAAAGAGTTGTGAGTGGTGTGTGTGGCTTGAGGACAGTGTTGTGTGAGAAAAAGAAGAAAATAACGTGAGCTTAACAGGAGATCAAGGGAGGCAGCAGAGGAAAAACGCAAATAGATATACATATATAGTGCAAGTGAGGTGCAAGTGGGTTATTTTTTGGAGAGGCCGTTTTTGTGTTGGTCTGGAGGCTTGCGTGACTAGCGTTTGTGAAGTGAAGTGGAGTGCTTGGTGTACATGAAGTAGGGAACAAACAAGGCAGCTAGGTGAGTTCGTGATGAGGGAAAAATAAAGTGAGAGTAGCAGCTGGCGTTAGAGGAGCTAAAAATAGAAACAAAAGATCCAACCTTTCATGGATGACAATCGTCGGAGCTTAACATCTGCAGCAGTTTCAATGAATTTTCTTGGATAATTTATCTTAATCCTTCGGTTCAATAGCAAAGGCAGGAGCTTGGAGTTTTTATAGGGGAGCTAAAACTGCATTTTTATTCTGTCCATTTAATTAATTAGTAATTCATAGATTTTACTATTTAATTATTTGGAGTTGTGTTTTGTGA
>JANZLF010000220.1:33373461-33385550 GCA_026546835.1 Erythroxylum foetidum | reverse complement strand
GTAGCTGTAAACCTATCCTTTGTAATGCCAGAGCCGCGACAGCGGCAATATCAGGATTATCTGCCGCCGCCTGACTAATCTGCGTGTTTCTAGATATGGTGCCCTGACGTCGGGCCCCACGGTGGGCGCCAGTTGGTTCAACCAGGTTCTGATGAGACTGAACGTTGCCGTTTGGGTCCATAGAATTGGTTGCTTTTCGTGGGAGCTTCGGTGCGAAAGTTCCTACAAAACAAAGAAGGCACGTCGGGAGTTATTTCCCGATTAGTCCCTTCGATGTTCAAATCAGACTTTTTGGTGAAGGTGAGGTTGCTGTATGCAGAGAAGACTATGTTATGATCACGTATCTCTGTTATGAGATAATTATACCTTATATATGGAGCTGCAGCTAGATTTAGGTTTTTACGTGTGCATGGGAGACTCTCACCTGCGAATGGGTCAAGGAGATCATGGATTTGACCTGGGCTTGGCATAGGTATAAGACGGATCTTTGAAGAATGGATCGATCGACCCACGAGTCGTTATGACTGGGTACGGGCCCAGTACAACCGACCCAACCAATATGTATTAATAATTAGGATTTCTATACACGTGTCATGTTACGTTAGTAAACTTAACGAAAAGACTAATGTCGGGCTAGAATTGAAAATATGAAAAATTGAACAATTTATTATCACTTTTTAAAGTTTGGACTGTAATTGTAAAATTAATCATAGTTTGAGATTTTTTTTCATTAACCATTTAAAAAATTAGATTGAAATTTAAACAGGCAAGATTAAAAGATTTAACCGGTATTAGGCCGTCATAAAATCAATTAAAATTGAATAAAATTAAATAATCTAAAAAACAATTAAAGAAGACTATCTTTATCTATCAAAAATTTTAAAATTTAATTAAATAGAAAATGTTAAACTAAAATCAAAAAGTTAAACACTGAACTAGGTACTTAGTCAGTTAAAATTTGTCGCTATTAAATCGATTGAAGCGGTTCATTTTTTAAACGTTGGTTAAAGGTGTCCTAATGAGATGGTAATAAAGATGACAACGAATTAGACCGAATAGATTTTCGTTTTCTCAAACTAAATAGCCTAAATCTGGTCAATTTGATTGGATTAAAATTAAAATTAAAATGATACTGTTGTGATTAACCGATTTAAGTTGTTGAATAAAACGGTATTATTTTGCAAAAATTTAAACTTATATTTTAAAATTTCATCAACTCATACTTATTTATTTAATTTTATATTAAATTTCACAAAATTTAATAGTCTTATTTGAATTTAAATTCAATTGATTAACTCGAATTCGATCATAACTAAATCGAAACTGAAATTAACTTTAATAATTATATTTAAAAAAATTTAAAAATTATTAATTGAAAATTTCATTTAAATCTTAGGACTCTAAATAGCACTCACGCTCATTTTAACGCCAAACGTTCTGTGTTAAATGAAGCGTAGTGTAAAAGACGACGTCGTAAGACGACTTATTTGTACCGCAAACTGCCTGGAACTCGCACTCAAGAATCATTTTTCACGGCGTAGACACAGAAATAAAGCAAAAAGGCAACAAAAAATTAATACGGATCGTCTCTATCGCCATATAATGTCGGCGACCAAGTCCAAGAGCTCCGGCGCGGTGCCGTCGACGATGAGTCCGAGAGTTTGGATCTACTCCTTTCTGCTTAGTCTTCAATACGGAGCTCAACCTCTCATCTCCAAGCGCTTCACCAGGTGCTTTGCCCCTTCGTTGCAACTTGTCTCCTATACGCTTTGTTCACTTCTCTAGATTTCCTCTAAGTTTGTAATTTCTCGTCCAATCCTATGCTTCTTGTTACTTTTGGAGCAAAGCTTCATTTCGTTGTTTATGTTCAAGCGACGCGACTCGTCGAATAGATCGGGGAAAGGAAATGTTAAATCTTAGTTTTCATCCTTATGTGCAATGTTAAAGCCATGTGGTCCATTTTAGCTTTGAGTTCCTGATGTTTCAGCAATTTATTAACTTGTTACTTTGTGTTAAATGCAGACGAGAAGTGATTGTTACATCATCTGTATTGACATGTGAGATAGTTAAAGTAAGTGTAAAACTGCTCTGCAAATTGATTTTCTTGTCGGTTTTGGCTTTGAAAATTGTGTATGTTTGACCTGATCCATACCATTCTATACCTGTGCTCCTTAGGTAGTTTCTGCTCTAATTCTCATGGCAAAACAAGGGACTTTGAAGAAAGTATTTGCTCAGTGGTCTTTGATTGAATCACTGACTGCGTCAGGACTCCCTGCGATGATTTACGCCCTGCAAAACAGCCTGCTGCAGATATCATACAAGAATCTTGATTCTCTCACGTTCTCAATATTAAACCAGACGAAAATATTTTTTACTGCTCTGTTTACGTATATAATACTGAGGTATGTGGCACTGGTTGGAGGCTTGTAGATGATGCTTAATTCCTAGAATCCTGTGGTTTGTAGATGAAACTATATTGATGTTGTGTCCTTTTCAATTGTGGTTTTGCAATTGGTTTTTTACATTTGGTAATCCAGGATAACACTTACGAGTGAATATAAAGAAACATGATTATTTTTCTATTGGTCGCTCTCAGTTACCTTCAGATTTCTATGTCTTATGGCCATTACCTGAAAATTTATTATATGTAAACTCGACTGAAAGTACTGAACTTGCATTTCATTTTCAATGTCTGTTATAGTTTAAGACAATTAAGAGAAAGTATGTTTGTGTAGATTCAAGTAGTTGTATGATTTTAGGTGTATTTTAGAGCTTCTTTTTTTCAATTTTTGTTTATTAAACAGGCAGAAGCAATCAATTCAACAACTTGGAGCTCTTTTCTTGTTGATCATGGCAGCTGTTCTGTTAAGTGTTGGTGAAGGATCTAGCAAAGCATCTACTGGTAGTAATAACCCTGACCAAATTCTATTCTATGGAATTGTTCCTGTCCTTGTTGCCTCTGTGCTTTCTGGTCTGGCTTCAGCTTTGTGTCAGTGGGCTTCTCAGGTTTGTCAAATTTTCTTTTCCATTGTCCATAATGTTGCTGTGGTCTTGTCAATTCCTAGCCCCAACCTTTAATAATTCTTTTCACAACAGGTGAAGAAGCATTCATCATATTTGATGACTGTGGAAATGTCTATTGTTGGAAGCCTGTGCTTGTTGGCAAGTATCACTAGGTCCCCAGATGGAGATGCCATCAAACAACACGGATTTTTCTATGGTTGGACTCCACTAACAATGGTAACCAGTTTACGCTATCTATTTGGTCATTTTTTGAAATTAAAACAGGAGAGGATGTAAAATAGCCATATGTTATGACAAGTTAATACTTCAAATATGATGGTCAGAGTGAAAGATTGTCAATTGGCTTTTCATGTTGGGAAGTGCTTCCTGGACTAGGTGGTCAGCTTACTGAATCAGCATGTTAATCTGTTTGAGTTTGAGGACTGAATAAAATTTGTGTTTAGGATAGATCATATTGCCTCTTAATAACCAACTTTTAATAGATACATAACTTTTGGGTTGTGAAGTTCTCTCTCTCAGGTAGCCTAAGTGGTAGAATATCTGATGGAGGAACTACTTTTGCTTTTGGAGTAAATTTAGGTTTCATGTCATTGTCCTGTTGTAGCCTGTTGTGATAGAATAAGAACTTAACTTCTTGTGGAGCTGATTATTTATATCAAGTTGTGAGATGAATGCGTTTTGGGAAACACTAGGACATCAACATGGTTTCTGTCACTTTATTCATGCTAGAGATACCCAATATCATGACTTATTTATCCATGGTGTGTAACAAGTCATTGGCTGTTTCTTTTGACATGCGCACACTTCTAGAGATATATGATTGGGTGCTATTTTGAATTATATATGGTGATCACTGAATGGACCTTAGATGAAAAATAGCTACCTGTTATCCTAATTTATAAAAAGACAAAAGTTGATTTGCTATTTACGGTGTTATTGTACTGTATATGAAAAATCTCTTTGTCGGTGGGTAGTTAAGGTCATACTAAGTTGGTGTCATACTGTATTTGGAAGGATTCTATAGTAGATAATGCAAAATTGACCTGGGGTCCTTGTTTGAGGTTGTTGAGAGTTGTAAAAAAAATCAGACCACATCTTCTCTGTAATACATAAATGCTTTCTCCCAAAGTTTTCGTAATTATTTGTGATAAGATATTGTGAGCACAATTCTGTGTCAATTTTCCTTTTAAGGTTTCTATTGCTGTCAGATTTTTCTCGCGTGCCATAAATGTGAAGTATGTATTGTTATCAGATTCCTGTCACAGCCAATGCTCTTGGAGGAATTCTAGTTGGCCTTGTTACGAGCTACGCAGGCGGGGTTCGAAAGGTACAGCTTTAGATGATTTTGTGATTTCAGTGAAAATTTATGATATGGCTTGAAGTTCCATCACTAGTTGGTAGTAGAGATGGCAAGAGTTCCTTTTATAGGCCAATCAAGCTTGAAGCTTGAACAAAGCCCTCGAAATGTTTTACTTAAACCTGAACTCAGCCTGAAACCCAGTCAGTTCAAACTTTGTCGGTTGACTTCAGTCGGGATTGACCCTTTTTGCCATCTGTAGTTGGTAGATCAAGTTTTTGTCAACATTTGTTGCTAATTAGAGAAATCAAATTGCTTGTCAAACGGAAATTCGAGGAAGTTTTGTGTTCAGACGATACGTTACTGATTCATTTGCGTGCAGGGATTTGTCATTGTTTCTGCACTTCTGGTGACAGCCTTGCTTCAGTTCATTTTTGAAGGAAAGCCTCCCTCATTCTACTGTCTGGTGGCACTGCCCCTTGTCGTCAGCAGCATTACAATATACCAGAAGTATCCATATCGGGTTAAGAAGAAGGAAGCATAATCTGAACCATGCACCAAGCAGATTTTTGTGTGGTTCGTTTACATGTTCCAGGTGACACTAACTTGTAGATACTATGTTTTTTAATATGGTCAGAATAAGCATTCATAAGATTGAACTAAATCTTGTATTCATCCGATTTACTAACACCTCAAGCAATGCACACTTGTACGCCTCTGCTGTCATAACTAATTATTAAAACATTCATCTGATTTGACTCTTTTAATCGTTAAAGAATCGATTAATTTATTCTTTTTATTTTTAATTTTTTGATTCGATTTATTTTAATAATTTTTAATTATTAAAAACTGACCGGTTAATTAATTAATGAGTCGGTTTTGTAAATTAATTAATTTTTATTTAACAATTTATTTTGCAATTAAACATTAATTTTTTTAATGAGTAAGGATAATTTCTTTCAGTTATATTTTAAATTTTTTATTTTTATGTTTTGAAGGTTATTACTTATTTTATAGTATTATTTAATTATTGTATATTTTTTAGTGCTCGTAAATTATTTATTTATATCAATGTTGTAGAAGTTAATGTCAAATTAGTTATAAATAAACAAAAAATAATGTAATTAAATAATATTATAAAAAATTTAAAAAATATTATTTACCTTTTATTTATACTTTACATTTTCAACAAAATGATCAATCTAGTATTCTTGAATTTAGATAATATTTTTTAAAAAATAAAGTTTTGTATAATTAACGTATATTTATTTATATGTTAACTCATATTTTTGTTTCTATATTTCTATTGACGGATATTTATAATCTATATTTTAGTATCGTAAAAATATAATAAAATAATAAGATTTATTATTATCAATATAATAAATATAACCATTTTACTAAAATAAAATTTTCATTTGAATATGGTATTTTATATATTAAATTTAATTTTACATAATAAGATAATGAAAATCTCAAAATATAAATATTTTAAAATAACATTATATTAATTAATTAGATTATATTTTATAATTGAAGGTTTAAAGTTAAATTAATATCAAATTTTAATTTAACAAAATGAACTCATTTTATTGAATGATTGAAAAAATTATAATAAAAAAATGACAAAAATTGGATTTCGGGCATTCAAGAATTTGATCCGATTTTAAACGGGATTTGGGCCAGCCCGCCCGCCCATTTTCATGCCTAGAGTGGTCCAGCCCAAGCCCAGCAAAATCACCAGAACAGACACCCAGTTCAACCACAGAAGAACCCTGTGTGTTGAGTGAGAGGGAAGCAGAAGATGGGTAGCAGACTAGGAAGACGAGTTGTGCACTTCGCGAACATTCCGATAAAGCTCTTGACGCCCACAACCTTCTCGAACATCAAAGAAATCGCCTTGAAAACCGTCCCCTCCGCCTCCAAGATCGAGATTAAGCGCGTTCTCCAATCCCTCTATGGCTTCGACGTCGACAACGTCCGTACTCTCAACATGGAGGGCAAGAAGAGGAAGCGCGGAGGTGTACTTATCGCCAAACCCGACTACAAAAAGGCTTACGTAACACTCCGTACGCCTCTCTCCATATCTCCCGATCTCTTCCCTCTCAAGGCTGTCGCCGACGAGAAGGAGAGGATGAATAAGCAGAAGAAGTCTAGCTTTGTCGAAGAAGACGGTGGCGATGGGAAGAGGAGGCATTGGCTTGACGGAGTTAAGGAGGAGAGGTTTGAGAATCCGAGTAGGAGAACTCGACGTTTTGGTGATGCGGCGGCTGAGAAGGCTAAGTTTCCTTGGAGTAGCATGAAGAATGGTAGGTAATTTAGGCGATGGGGGAAAAGCTTTGGTTCGATCTGATTTGCGAGAAATGGTCAAATGCTAGTTTCATGTTGTGAGATTAGAATTTTGGGAATGGCTTGAAACTTTTTCCTTGTCTGGTTACTACACACTATGAAATAATGATTACGCTTTACAATCTCTGAATTACGAAAGATCTATAACTGTGGATACTGCTAGTTTCTTCGATTCTCCTTCTGTTCTTAATCTCTAGGATGCAATTGCGAGCGTCTGGATAGTATCTTTGTATGTTCCATTTCTGTTTTTCATTCTTTGAACTTTGAATTCTATTAGAGATGAGTTTTTCTTTTATTTTCAAAAACCTTGTATGCCTTTACTAAATAGGATTTTGCAATCTATTTCATAATATTTCCACCAGTAAGCAAGCCATAGGTGGATTGTAGATGCTAGGAAAGGATTTGTCTAGATCAGAATCTAGCAGATTGGAAATTTTGAAGCCTTCCGTTTGCTGTATTTAGCACATATCTGCCTTATGCTTAGAATGACTACGATAAGGATAATCTTCTTCCTAAGCTTCTTTTGCTGTATAATGGGCGTGATTGTCGCTCTCCTGCTTCAGTTTCATCTGCATCTCCTTTTTTATGAGGAAGAGATGATCCCCTGATCTTTTTCCAATTGATAGTCCAACCTGATATGCTCTTCTTCTTGTTGTTTATCTTCTCATATTCCTGTTGCAGCTCAGAGTACTCTCTCTGTAACTCTGCCATCTTCATCTTTACAGTCTCAAGTTCAGCCTTAAGGGTTGTAATTTCTGTTTTTGTTGCTGATTGGTTTATCTCCTGTTCTGAGCTATCTCCACTTGCTATGGGCTCTTTCCCTTGCATGGCTGTTCTCATTTTCACTTGCTCTGAAAACAACACCTGCGTACTTATCCTCTGTTTCTTATCAGAAGTGTTAATGTGATTGTATTCTTACTATATATTGCGAAGCATACAGGCATAATATGTGTCAAGTGTGTGATTGGAGTTTTCAGTTGACTAGATATCCGCTAAATTCATTTGGGCAGATAGGCCTCTGTTATGGAGTTGATGTTCTCACATGTACAACAAAGGTTCAAGAATCTTAAACGCTGTTTAGTTCCAGCAATTTCGGATCAGATGCAAGTGGAACTTTTAGTAAGCTTTTCAGTAGTCCCTGAAGTTGATATAAAATTTTGATACAAACTTTGTTCTTTGCTTTTCATCTAGAATTTAAGCATAGATCTTGACAAGAGTTGGTTATTTTATGGATTAGTGATAGACTTCTGGTAAACTTTACCTGAATCACAGTTCTTACTGGCAACCTCTCATTTTGTGCTGCATGCATGCATGCGTCCAGTGATAACCTCTTGCAGTTCATTATTTTGCACAGCCTTTTCCGTTCATGATCAGAAAGTAAGGGATGAGTCTGAAGCAATTTTAGGGATGTTAGACAGCAGTCTATGTAATAGAAATTTATAGCTACATGAATGGATACCTTGAGGTATGTGTCAATAGCTCTATAAAGACCATCATCACAAGTTCGAGAATTTTCTGGCAGAGATTCTGCCAAAACTTGAAATTTGCTGACAGCAAGATTTGGGTCCCTTGCAATCTCAGCTAGGTAATTGTCCAATAGCTTAGCAACGATTGATTTTGCTGATATTGAGTGCATTTGTTGTTTTTCTTGTTGATGTATCAGAAAATAATCCAGAATTCTTTGTACCGCATCGACATTATGTACTGTGCCTTCTTTAACCAGTCTGCACATATGTCAGTGACAATAAGCAATACATAAGTATGACTAATTACTTGTGTTAGCATCCATTTCTATAGTGTTTTTAATAAAAGATCAAGCAAGAAAGAGATAGTGGAAAACTCACTTTGTCGTTTTCCTTTGATCCTCACTTTCATAATTAGGGAGTAAAAGGTCATTAACTTTGGCATTCGCCAAAGTCATCCCTGCTCTTTTCTCTAACTCTGAAATCAAAGCTGGAGATACGCAATAAACCATAGCCATCTTTAACATCTTCAGTAGGAACTTACATGAAACAGCATCTTGTTGAGGAGGAAGTACGCTTACTAGGCTTTCAATAATAGTCTTTTGTTCCTTGGTGTGTCCAACACCCTCATCTTGCTTCTTCCCACTCATTATACTGAACTGTAACTCATTTTTCCCATGCCCATAACCCCTTAGTCCTTCTAAGTCCATATCCAAGCCTGGTAACCATCTGACTGCATAATGCATTATGCTTTGACCAATAACTTGTGGTTTTGTCCCCTTTGCCCTGATTGCTGTTGTAATCCTCATGAAGTGATCAATGCGAAGTGTAGTCACATCATTATACCACCACCCTTCTTCATTAACTGTATCCCCAGTTGATGAATTCTCTGTGGAAGCCTTACGTGCAATTGAATCACAGCATCTTCTGACGATTTGCAAGTTTTCAGCCCATGGAGATAGATTTTCACAAGACTTCAGAATAGTTATTGTATCTTTCCAGGAGGATAGGAGTATGAACGAAAGAAATGCTTCTGTCTTTGAGATAAGATTTCCATCTTCAAATTCTTCGCTCATCTCTAGGAATTCAGAGGCACATCTTAGTGGAGCTATGTTACTGGGGTTTAAGTCCAAAGGAAGATCATAACAGTATTTTAGAACGATTTCGAATGTTTCAGATCCACCTGGGAAATTTTCTAGTTTAAGCTCATAGCCTAAATGTGAAATTGAAGGCTGAAGCTCCAGATGGCCTATGTAGCCACATTTGGATAACAACAGATACTGTTGCAGTAAAGATGAATTAGTTGACAAAAGTTATGGTTCTTTGCACAGAAACTTAATCTCATACATCAATTTGTTTGAAAACCATGCATTTTCTTGTATAAGTGAATTACCTTGTGGACTTTGAAAGTGACTTCTTGAACTTGAACGGTTAGATCTGTTGGGATTTGGGAACTGACAGACCTGCATGATCCCATCAGGGGGAGGGCAGAAGCATGATCAGTGAGACAAATGACCAGTTCTTTAAAAAAGGCAGCTGCATAAGGTAACAGGATTAGTTATTTGTGAGATTTATAAGTAAATACTTGCTGCATCTGAGAACTAACAAACTAATACTGGTGCAATATCATTGCTAATTTATCTGCTAGAGAGATGATTGATTTGAGCTTTACCATGATTGTTCTTTCTTCTCAAAATTGTCGGCTATGACCATGGCTGTGTTGGGAACTATGATCCTTTGATCATAAACTCTGTCCATTCCATCAGAATCGCTACCTGGGCTTTGTGATTGAGCTACAGATAGGTTTTTCATGGTGACTGAACATGAGCTATGAACATGTTACCAATAATACGATTTGGTTGGTTTATTGACATGATAAAGAGCTTGTGGGGGTCTCAGGTCTCGGTAAATGCGAACATCGAGTTTGTGGCTAGAATGTAGTATATAGGCTGGTGGGCTGTACATATCCTTTCTGTCCTTGTATCTGCACATTGTGCTTCATGAAATTCGATAGATATCACTCAGATTTTAGGGAACAGAATGTTAGGAGTTTGTATGGTCAATTTCTCAGCCACATAATTGTGTCCTGGGGCCAGATTGCTAATTGTGTGGCTCCAACCTTACAGATGCGTTCGTAGACTTCTTTATTGAAGTGTCTCGCTTTTGCAGGCCAATGTGAAATTATTGCTGAAAGGTTCTTGCATTACTATCAAATCAATTCCTTTCATGTTTTTAAAAGATGCTTCTTCACCGTTGCATTACATTTATACGCACTTGAGAGCATCTAATCTGCCTTCATGAAGAACCAATCGTCTTTGGTGAACTGGATCAGTTTATCTATCCTGTCGGGACTTTAAAATGTTTGATGTTGGTTTTATATAAACCTGAATCGTATTAAACTTTCAGCTTATGAATTACATTTATGTCTGGATATTATTTTATAAAAAGGAATTCAGACCATGGGTCGGACTAGAATTGTCATTAAATCGTGGTTACTGTTTGCATGTGGATCTTGCTTGTGATGGAGAAAGGTGAAAAGGAGACTGCATGTGCTCTTGCAACATAAACAAAGTTTCATTTATCAACAGGAAATAGAAATAAAAGTTATTCTACCTCTTCAGATCTTCATATTTTACGTTTTAGCGATTTTTTTTTTTTTGAAACAAAGTCAATACCAATAACATTAATCAAAGAGTTAGGGGTGAATCCCAACTACACCGACTAGCATATAAATGTGAGACCCATGCTAAAGTATGAGCTTCAATATTGGCTTGCCTACAAACCTAACAGACCTTTATATGAGGTCTAGCACGTAATAATTGTTTACATTCCAAAATGACTCTATCAAATTCAGTCCAATTATCATGAAAAATATTCATAGCAGGAACTATATTCTGGGCATTTGAGTAAAAACCCCTCGATCGTGTCAAAGAGGGAAGACCCAAGTCAACGCTTCTCGCAGCGCCACAGCTTCAACCACATCTGCACTACAGCGCCCTACAAAATGACCAGAGACTGCTCTTACGAAGTTGCCTTCCCCATCTTGACATACAACCCTATATCTGTAAAGACACCGCTCCATAAAAGTTGCACCATCAACAAAACACAGCCAATCAAGTTGGGCCTCATCGCTCAGCCCCTCCACGACCCCACGCCCCTCCCCTGAACGGGATGGCACGGAGCTGGTCATATTGGCTTGTTGCCAATCATTAATATAGCCTAAAGCCATGCGATACAGAGTAAATTAGGAGTACCTTTTGGCCGCCCAAAGCCGATCATTACGTGCCTGCCATAGTTTTGAAGCTAATGAGCACCATTGAATCACCAGTACCGTCGATTCCCTCTCACAAACTTTCATAAACCACCGATTAAAACCCACCCCCTCACGCACAATACTGCCACCACCCCAATGAGCCCACACAGACCTTGCCTCCGGACAAAAAACAAGAGCATGGTGAACATCCTTTGCGGCCCCACAATGGACACAGTTAACACATATGTTCAGGTGTCGCTGTAGCAGCTTGCAACAGGTGGGTAGAATGCCGCATAAAGCTCTCCACATAAAATTTTTAAGCTGAGGAGGCATAGTTAGTTTCCATAACTTCCCCCAAAAATCCCCTTCTACTCTCCCATGCACCCTTCCCGCATAATTCAGACTCAGATGATAGCCTGATTTTACTATATAACAACCATCACGGGAATAATGCCAAATACGACAGTCATCATGGTGTCTCCTCCCTACCGGAATGGTCAGGATGGTGCGAATATCCTCTGTTGAGAATAACTCCCGCATCAGATCCAGATTCCAACCCCTCCCAGTCGGAAGAAACAAGTCCTTCACCATCACGGGACCTGTCGTGGTATCAGCCCTTACGACATAGAAGTCTCCATTCTCCCTAGGAAGCCAAGGATCATCAAACACCCGAATGTCCCTCCCATTCCCAACCGACCAGCGA
>JANZLF010000220.1:33317725-33329205 GCA_026546835.1 Erythroxylum foetidum | reverse complement strand
GGAAATGAGCAATCCCTCAAAATACATTAAAAAGATAGAGAGAAACCAATCCTGAACACATTGATCTCTCATAACACCGAAGTCTAACAGAATTCGATGAACATACCCGAAAGATAAAAAATAAGTTTAAAAGTTGGAACTTTTAACAATAAGACCACTCGATAAACTTCCAAATTAGATGCATAATCGAAAATCCAGAGTAAACCAAGTTGATAACACACAAAATCAAAGTTAATGACGAAGAATGACAAAACAAAATTGGGCAATTAAAGAGATAGATAGATATAGGAGAAGGGAAGAGACAGAAACCTGCAAGACGCTGTTACAATAACAAGTATTGCCAAAGTTCTCGAGGCCAAAGTAACGCTCCCCTTCGGGGAATTGGTCGCCGAGAGCTTTCTCGAGTTTGGACCCCGTCGCACCCATCACCACATCCAACGATACTGCTTGTTGACCTTCAGATCCCTTCTTCTTCTTCTTCCCTATCCCTATTTTCGTACTCAATTTCAATTCAATCCTCAGCGATTCCCATTTAACGACCACTTTCTCGCTTATCCTGTTCTTCAAATCTATGATTCTTCTTAGGAAATGAAGATTGTTTTGAGGAAGAGGGTTTGCTTCTTTTGGTTTAATTTTGTTTCGTTTTTGACTAAACACGAAACAAAGGACACAATGAAGGGGAATATTTACATATTCTACAAATGCTTCTTTCTTTCATATATACTAAATAAGTCCTTCGAGTTCTTCAAATATTGCAATCTCGTCCTAATTATAATTTCGAGTTGGGATTTATATATATTAAATATATCCGTCAAAAATTTCAAATAATGGCAAATATTAGTAGAAATGACAATAAATTAAATTAATTTCTATTTATGTTTATTTTAAAATTTAATTAAGTCTTTTTAATTTATTAAATTTTACGTTGATATTATAATTATATTATTTTATCAAATTAGACTTTTGCATTTGATTTTAATTTAAAATCTAATTAATTCGAGTCGATTATATCATTTTTTTTAATATTTGTTGATATATAACACATGACAAGTAATTTGAATAATGCAATTTCCAGTCAATATTAAAATTTTCAATAAATTTAAACTTAATTGATTGATTTTGAACCGAATTGAACCAAACTTGTGATTCCTAAATACTAACTAATATATGAGCTATGGTAAGAATTTAAGTACCTTTATGACATAATTTTATAACCCTAACTTTTAAAGTAATCTTATAATTAGTGTTAATAATAGTTAGATTCGAACTTAATCGATAATTGAATTCGAGTTAATTAAATTTATTTTTTGTTAATTTTAAATTAAAGAATTTAAATTAAATTAAATTATTATGATGGTCAAAACTATATAAAAAACTGAAATTAAATTAAATTAAATATTTGAACTTAGGTCCATATTAATTTATCATTTTTATTAATACTTTTTTTAACAAATTAGAGATGATAAAGTAAACTAGCAAAAAAAATTGAAATGCAAATGAGAATTAGTTTAAGTTAAAATAGAAAATTTGCTTACACTTATTATAACAACAAAATTTTAAGAATTTACTTAATAGGATTTTAAAGAATAATAAGTTCAACTTTAATAAGAAAAAAGTTAAGTGAAAAGTTAAGTGATGAACTAAAAATGCTTTTATAATTGTGGTGAACAAATTTAGATCTTAATTTAGCTCAAGGTTGACTCTAGTTAACCTGACTTTTCTATTTACCAAAAAAAAAATGATGTTATTTTTTTTAATAATTGTTAGACCTCGAGCAAGGTCGGACCTAGATAATTCGAACTCAACCTGAGACTTGATCAACCTAGGCTTAATCCATTGAATCCACTTAGGCCTAATTGTCATCTCTACTACTAATATGGTTTGATAGGAGCTGTGAAAATTTTAATTTCAAAAACACTTAAACAAAAAAAAAAATCTAAGAAAATCACAGTAATTTTATTTTTATTAAGTTTCGAGATAATTTATAAAAAAACGAAGGAACTCGTAGTCGCTATCTTTTAGATGCGCACTGAATAAATTTTTGAATTGACACAATAATTTACAAATCACGTTAATCAGGTACTCCGCACTAAATAAGCCTTAAATGACAGGCTCGTCCGGGAAGGTATAAATAGGAGGATTTGAATATAAAACTTTTTGATCTCATGATCCTCGTTCTACCAACTACCAATATGCGAAATTTTAAGGTTTTATAAGGTTTTATAACAAATTGCATTTTTAGTACTATCTTAAAATATTAAAGAGTTAATTGATGTAATATGAATTTATAATTATTGTTATAAATATCATATTATATTAATTGTACCATAATAATTTAAAATTAATTAAAAATTATTTTATTTGATATTAGTTCATATTTAAATACGAGTTTAAATATATATTAAATAATTAAAATTTATATATTTAAATTAATAAATTACAAATTTAAATATCAAGTTGATTTTTTAAACTAAGAAAATAGCTATTATATTTAAAAATATAAATTTAATATCATTTTATAAATAAATAACTATATTAAAATTTAAAATAATTATAATTTCGGTTCTAATATAAAATTTTATATATATGTTGTTTTATAATTTTAAAATTTATTTAAAATAATATTAATTAATACTACAATAATATTTGATATTTAATTTAACCCCTTAAAATAATATTATAATAAAAAAAGGAGTCAGGTCTTTATCCACTGCATATGGAGCAATTGACTGAAAAACAAACTACACACAGATAGCGACAGAGCATGTTTAGTCTTTCGATGGTGAGTATACCTCCGAATCATGCGTTCCGAATCTGCAAATCCAGCTTCTCCGGCATCCAAATCCGTCACAAATGCCCACTGCCAGTTCTCCAACAAATGGAAACGCCATTGTCGTCTTCCAGAAACCCTTCAGCTGCTGTGGTAATGATGACAAAGAGAGGAGAAGAACTGAAGGAAATCAAATCCAAGACCACCGAGGAGATTAATGAAGAAGTTGTTGATCTTAAAGGCGAGCTTTTTATGCTCCGCCTTCAAAAATCGGCTCGCAACGAGTTCAAGTCCAGCGAGTTTCGTCGCATGCGCAAAAGTGTGTGTACTACTTGATACCCTTTTCGAGCCCTTTTTTATGTTTACGGATTTATGTTGGTTGGAGTTGGTAAAATGTGAAATTTCAGTTCTGGGTTTTGCCTTCTGTGTACTCATTTAGACAGACGCTTGTAGTTTGTCTGCTCTGCTCGTATCGTTTTGTGGTTTTAGTAAAAGCTTGATTAGATTGATCTTAATTAATAGGCAAGACTGATAGTGATATGTGACATTTGGCATAAAAAGTTGGAAGTGATTACGTGCTCTGTGCTCATTGTCAAGCCATTTGGTTAGTAGAAGTATTGATAATATTGGCTTGAGATTGTTTTGGTTTGAGCAAGTTTTGTTCCGAGTTTCTACCAGAAGTTCTGTGAGATCATCTCTCTAGCTGTGTGATTTCAAGACCAGTTTGTGCAGAATGAAGATTTACATTTCCTTCTATTACTTCGAGTCTCTGTTCGATTTCTGCCGATTTGGTTGCTGAATGCTGGAAAGGGGAAACCTTAATGTCTGTTGATACTAGTGCATGAAACTAAATGCTGTGGCTTTCGTTTTTCGGGGGAAGACGGGTGTTGGAGAGCTATGTGCATTGATTAAACCACATACTGTGATTGCCACCCGTCTTAGATAAAGATGATCCGTGTCCTAATTTCATGATCTATGTTTTCCTTTCGTCAATTTCTCCAATTTGTTACCATCTTTCAACTGCTTTGATCAAATCTTCTGCTGATATTTATACTCATACCTATTGTATCTGTGTGGTATTTGACCATGAAGCTCTGCACTTATTTGACTTGTGGTTTTAAATCAAAACTACAGATTGCTCGAATGCTTACTGTTAAGAGAGAGAGAGAGATTGCGGAGGGGATAAATAAGAGATTGTCCAGAAAGCTCGACCGGCAATGGAAGAAAAATATTGTTGTCAGACCACCTCCGTCTTTGAAGAAGTTGCAAGAGGAAGAGGCGGCTGCTGTTGCTGCAGAAGCTGGAAAATCTGCATGAGGCATCCAAGTAATTTTCCATCGTAATGGAAGAAAAATATTGTTGTCAGACCACCTCTGCCTTTGGAGAAATTGCAAGAGAAAGAGGCGGCGGATGCTGCTGCTGTGGAAGCTGGAAAATCTGCATGATGCATCCAAGTAATTTTCCATGGATTCCGTGTACCTTTGTAATCTAGCAGTAGTAGCTAACATTATGGCCTGATCTTTGTGTTACACCAAAACACAAAGATTGCATTTTTATCTCTGTATAATGAATCTTTGTGGTTCCTCGATCAGAAAAATGGAGTCTTTATGATCGTAGTTTTATTCTATTTGGTATCTTTACAAATTGTGGCTTGAGTTCGAGTTCGATCCGAAGTATGAGCCGATCAAGCCCGACCCAAAGTTAATGAACCAAAACTATAAAACGCCGTCGTTTTATTAGGTTAGCTACACTGTACCCTGCAATCGTCTTCTTCACTCGTAGATTAGCTGTAGCCATGGAAGAGGAACTCCAAAGCAAAGCGACGACTATGGAGGCCACCTTACGGAAGAAGCAACAAGCCATGCTCGATCGCCTAGCAAACCGCCACCAAAATCGCGCCAAATCCACTATCACCGACGACTCTACTTCCTCCTCAGCAGCGTTCTCCTCCAAGTTCTCCGACTCCAAACGCTCAGTCGAATCCCAACTCGCTGAATTACCCACACTCTCCGACTCATGTCACCTCAAATCTCGTCTGGCCGAAATCTCCTCCGAAATCTCCTCCCTTGAGCAGCTCGTGGCCGAGAGCTCCTATTTTCTTCCTTCCTATGACCTCCGGGCCGCTCTGAAATCCATCTCCGATCTCAAACAATCTGTCGAGAATTTAACCTCCCAGCTTCTCCCCAAGAAGAAGTTCTCATTCACAAACAAATCCGCATCCAAAAACGTGCACATCGAGCCTCGAGAAACAGCAAAGCCCGAGAAGTCGAACCCAATCATCACTATCCCAGACTCGCCGGGATTCAGAAACAAGCAAAACGAGGTCTTGACGAAGAATTTCAGTGGTTCTGAAATCGGCGAGTTTACGATCTCTGATCTGGACTCCTGTGAAGTGAGGCTGATTGGGTCCGTTCGCGCGGTTTTCATTAATAGGCTGAGAAATTGTAAGGTTTACGGAGGGCCGGTTACGGGGTCGATATTGATGGAGGATGTTGAGAACTGTGTATTTGTACTGGCGTCGCATCAGATTAGAATACATTGCGCAAAAAGGTGCGATTTTTGCGTGAGAGTGAGGAGTAGACCCATAATAGAGGATTGTGGGGGTTTGAGATTTGCTCCTTATTGTCTAAAGTATGATGGGATTGAGGATGATTTGAAGGAAGCTGGACTGGATGAGGAGAGTGGGAATTGGAGCAATGTTGATGATTTCAAGTGGCTGAGAGCGGCGCAGTCTCCAAACTGGTCAGTTCTGGATGAAGCTGAGAGGGTTGGGAACATTGAAATCGAGGTCTTGGATAATGGAAATGGGAAGGGCTAAGCTGCTGGATTTTCTGCCGTTTTTGTTCTAGATTCCAAGGTACAAGCTTTTTGTTTATGGGTCATTACTCATTCGTACTTTGCAAAATTAATGTGTTCTAGATGGAACAGTACAGAATTGAGGCAAACATGCTCTTTGAGTCGATTTTTGGCAAATTGAAACAGATATTACTTGTTTACAAGTATATATCATAATCTTGAAGTCTCCAGAGGGGTCTGTCTGTGGAGCATGATTCTTTTATTCTCTTGATGTTTCACTATTAGTAGTCTAGTATTGTCCCATGTTGCTCTGTTTGTTCAAAATCATGGAGAGAATGCGGATTGTGCCTGAATTTAAACTTTGTTGAATGGTCACAGCTGAATTTATATGATCTTATCCTTAAAGCTCGCAAGTTCTCTGTTAATTTGGTCTAGATGAAAGCATTCCATGAATAATGTGAAAAGAAACTGTGGCCATCTCTATATGCGTACAGTACCTTTCCTTGGCGTCCATGATTGTCTATATGCTTTTTGGTGGTTAAAGTCAAATGAAACTAGAGAAACCTCTGTAAATTTACTATCCAAAAGATTACTACAGGTAGTAGGAGGTCCAGTTGTGAGATATTTTTTATGGTTGAAATCTGCAAAACGAGGGATTTGAATTGCTTTTGATGAAGCATGTGTGATACAACTGCTAAATTCAATGTTTGAAGGGCTCTTGGAGGCATCATATTTCAGCTTGATAAAGAGTTCACATTCTTGTTTGCAGGTCAAGAAGTATAATAATTGTGATTTGAAGATTCTGCAGTCCCCGATCTTCTTCGAGAGATCTGAAATTGAGTAAATGAGCATCATTCCTTTTGGTTCTAGTCTCTGCGCTGTATTACACACGCTCGTTTGATGGATTTGAGCATTACAGTATGTAAATGTTGATTTTGGCTTGGTCAGTTTGGTTCAGTCACCTAACATATGTATTTTGGCTAGAAGACTCACTAGCTCAATGATCTGGGAATTGTCTGCTGGCCCAAAGATGGGTTCTAAATCTGGACTTCTACTTCCTATCTGACAACTCTTATGATCTTGATCCTATTGCAACTTCTCTAATTGGTGAAAAGTTGGCAGACCAGAGTTCTTCCACTTCAGAAAATTATAACATAATTGACTCAATGCGAGAAAAGCATAGAAATTTAGCTGTAAGTAGGCTGGATGATATCTTTAAACCAGCCATTAGGTGATACTGTTAAAACTTTCCATGGGTATATGGATAAACTATGAAATAAGCTCCTGACATGTTCTGCAACATCCATTGCTTGATCATCCTCCCGGCTCAAGCAAGAAAGTAGTGATGGCAACTGGCTTGACTCGAGCCTGCTTAGGTCCGAACCTGAGTTTGGTTAAACTTGTTTAAACCCATTGATTTTGAGTTAGTCCAGTTAGATCTCCCATACTTGGTGGGGGTGAAAAAAACTTGTTAAGGCTGAACTTTGGCCTGAGTTGGATCAAACCAAACTGTTGATTTCAGTACAGGTCAGGTGAGGTTAGGTTCTGATTGTTTTGTCAGATTTATACTCAAATTTGAAAGGTTTCTCTGTCTGAAGTGACGCCTTTGAAGGTTTCAGCTTTTCCAATACTATGGGTTTAGTCAAATATCAAATCATTTCTTTTTTTTATCATTGTCAAAGCTTGAGTTGACAGCAGGAACTTGTTCTGCAATTACCACAATCTAAACTCTAAAGTCTAAAGTTTAAAGTTTAAACTCATCTTTTCTGCAGTGTAAAATCTTCCAAAAGTCAATCCATGGGATCCTATGCTACATTTTTCAACTTTCCAGCTATAAAATAGTTGTCTTGCAGAATATTTTCATCACTTTCTTTGTCATGAGCAGCTCAAATTCCAGGATAGTTAGGTGAATGTGCATACGAACTTTCAGTTTAATTTGACTTGGAAGTTGGATCCGAGCAATCAACGAAGGGTTAACCCTTACATCTAGCACTGAGAGTTCGTTTCTGACTTGATTCACTTTAAGATAACACAAATTTATGATTCCTCCAACCATGAGAGTTGCTAGCTTTCCTGCACCATTACTTGAACCGTTCCATTTGATTCCTGCTTTCTTTGTTATCCTAACAACAGTATCCTGTCGTGGGATCTGCACACACGAGTCAGCTAAGGTTACTTACTCTAATGAAATTCTTATTTGATGACAACCTCTCTCTCTTCTGTTCAATGGTGGCATGGAAGGATTTGCAGAACTTGACAAGCTTAGGTATGCATCTGCAACTCATTTCTTCAAGTCAGTATATCTACACCTCAGGAATGCTTTTCTAATTCTTATAGCACTCACTTTAGGAATTTGATCTTATTATTTGTTCCATATTCATATATAATTGATAAGAAGTTTACACGATCCGAACTTTGATTAGACTCGGGAGGGCAAGCCCAGTCCATCTCGAATGATTTGAACTAGCTTGAAACCAACTCGTCTAACTTTCAAAATGACATCACTTTAAAATCAAACAATAAAAGATCTAACAAAACCCGTGTTAGTTAGGCTCGATTCAAATCGGCTTATTGTCATCCTTAGTCAGGAACCTTATGATAAAAGTTTACATATCATTTCGAACAATGTTATTGGAGATGTTAATAATGATAATTTTTAGCTCACTTTTTTATGGGATCAAATCTCCTTTTTCGGTTATGGTGTTCCTATCATGTTTTATTAAATCTTATCCACACATTTATATGGATCTCACATAAATATGTGGGTAAGATTTAATAAAACAGAGTTGGAACAGAATAACTGGAACATAAGATTTGATGTACTTTTTGATACGCAATAATTTATAAATTACATATTTTAATAAATTATTTGATAAAATAATATAATAGTTTCAATTTAAGTAATTGTTAACGGTATGAAGTAAAAGTATTTATGAAAATCTCACTTTAATATCTATAGAACTTGATTCTAATTAACCTTCCTTGTACCCATTTTTGCTATAAAGTGATGACAAGATGAGGGGGAAACTTGAATGAGTAGTAGAATGGGCTTCACTAATACTTTGAGTAGTAAAACCAAAATATTATCATCTTCGGTGGGCTAGGCCCAACTTCGATAACACAACTCGAATCCAATTAAATTTCAAATCAGATTAACATTGTTTATTACAACATGTTATAACAAATCCAGTCTAAGTAAAGCATATTACTGAATTTCAAATCCAATCTAACTAAAACATATTATAATAAAAATAACAATAATTTAATGAAAAATTTCATTGAGATGTCGGGTCTAGAAAAGTTCAGCAATATACATCTTCACTTCTAATTGATCGAGAGGTTATTTCCGACTAACTTGAACCTATTGTTAAGTCTAAATCTCAACTTAGAAACGGACCTAACAAAGGAATCTTCGTCTCACTAAATAATTGGAAATAATTATTACTAAACATTACATGTATAACTTAATCTAATGCAAAGGGAAAATATAAGTTAATGAACTATCAATCTCACCATCTTTCACTATCCTTAGCTGTAACTATGATGTCATTGCCTAGTGAAGTTTGGTGGAGTTGATGAGGAAAACAATTTATATAGAGCACAAGACTGTGACATTATTAAAATATTTAGTTTAAATATTCACAATTATAATTAAAAAATGACATTTTCTTCAAATCATGTGATGATGTCTTTTAGTGGGTTAATTTAATAAAATGAATGTTAAGCCATAAGGTTGGTCATAACGGTTGGGAAAACTTGAAGCCCCATATTTAACGTAAACAAGGTGTAATCAACAAGCTCTATGGTTGATTAGTTAAATTAGTATTAAATAAACCAAACGGTACAAACATAATCACTAATAATATGAACATGCAATGTTATAAATACCATATTAAATTGAGTTCTAGTACAGTATTATACAAGTACGGTTAATAACGGGTACTATTTTGAATAATTTTTTAAATTTATGAAATAGTTCCTAAATTTTTTAAAAATTACAAAATAATCATTGTTACATAGTATAGCTGTACTGTATATTTTTAATCATGTCTCCAAAAATCATAATAATAAATAATAATCATAATTTTAATTTTTGAAAATTTTGCAAAAAAGTTCCATCTTTTTTAAATTTTCGGTACTAATTGATACTGACTAATATTTAGACCTAGTACAACTGACTCTCTATTTTGTACCGGTTTTATTTCAGCATGTTATGTACCGACCAATATAAAACGGTATTCATATTGCTGATCACGAGTAATAATAACGTAATTGCAACAAATTACGATTAATAATCCAATGTTATGGCTATTATTCTAATTACACTGTACTATAGTTTAAGATTGAATCAAAGCTTAAATTCAAATGTAATAAAATTTAGTTCGTCACCATGATTTTGTATTGAATTGATTTCATTAATTTATCAAAAACTTTTAGGTCCAAACTCGATCAAATTAAGTTTTGTTCAATAATTTCAACTCAGGTCGAATTTAATTAAATTAGCTTTGAACTGATTTATCATTTGATTCCATCTCATGCACTCCCAATTTAAAACACCTAGGTAGATTATAGTTAAATAACTATATTAGCACTTGAGCCTATATGATTAAAAAACTAGATCAGTTCGGACAGATAAATCATAAAAGTTTTAAATCAATTAATTTTTTGATTCGATTTTTAAGTTTTCTGTTCGATTTACTTGAATAACTCTTGTTGTTAAAAATCTATCAATCTGTTAATTAATCGGTTGATTTTTGTAAACTAGCCATTTTTTGTAAACTAAAACAAACTAATTATTTTTATTTAACAGTCTCCCTTTTTAATTAAACTTTAAAATAAGACGGTTTCTTTCAACCTTATTTAATTTCTTTAAATTTATCCAATTTTAACCGATTTTATGACGATTTAGCACAGACTGAACTTTTTAAAAATTAAATTTCTTCTTTTATCTGTTTAACTTCTAACCAGCAAATAATTATATATACGTAATTGTCATTGAAATGGTAAAGATTTTGATGAAATTAGCATAATCTTCCATACCCACTTCATTTCTTTAATCTGTTCTTGTTTTTTCCATCGGCATCATCGTCTCATTCTTCTTCTTCTTTTCCCTATTAGGGTTGTTAGGCCATGAATGATTGAAAATAGTGAAGTTGGTCCACATAATACGGTTCACGTGAAATGCATCCAACGTAAGAGAAGTCTTTTCTTTTTTTTAAATCATGATTGTCCCTTTCCTTCTTTAATTAATTTCTTGATCACCCAATGTAGATGCTCTAAGTAAGTATCACTTTCATTGATTGGAGACATAATCTTAAAATTAGCTTAAGCTAATCTTAATTTCTTTTTCAAGATGGCAATGGAAATTTAATTTTCTAATACTATTTTCTTTTAACTAATACAAATCAATAACTCCAACATTAATCTGATTTTTTAAAAATTGCGATTATTATTATTATATATAATTATACTTTACAATATAATCCTGCTTGAGCTGGGAGTGGTTGGCTTGAGTCAACCCTTCTTGGCTTAATTTGATTGAGCCATCAATTTCTAATTAAGTAAATTCCTTATTAAATTAAACAAAACAGGTCCTTAATCTCTGATCATGGTTTGATGTTTTCTTTGTGAAAGTGGAAACTTGTCAAGAAATTAAATCATGATCCTTCGAATTGTGTAAGAAAACGAAGAACAAGACATGCTAGCTACAACAGTTTCCAAATAAGTTGGATTTGGTCGTGTCTCGAAACAGAACGACAAGTCAACTAAATTTCGTGGCTATGTATGTAATGTTCAAGCATCAGAAAGTGCCAATTTAGATGTATTGGGTAGAAACTATGATTTGAGATTATTACCTCATCCTCATCATCACTTGTCAAGAAGCTATCTGCCATAAGAGCAAGGTTGTTTTCAT
>JANZLF010000220.1:33250499-33262456 GCA_026546835.1 Erythroxylum foetidum | reverse complement strand
AGATAGGGTGGCCCAATGCTGTATGAGCGTGAGGTGGAAGGGAGGGAAAATGACTGATGTAGGGGTTAGCCAGAGCGGGAGTCGGGTCCAAAGTATAGAGGGTTTGCAGGAAAGTGGTGACTATCTGGCGAATTTGGGACGAGTCCGAAGTAGGGCACCCCTGTTAGTCCTCAGAGCATGGAGATCAAGCTCCCCTTTGGCATTAAAATTAGCAGGAGGAGGAAAGTTGATGGGCCGATTTGGCACACCCTAGGCCGAAGTTGAATGATGGTTGGATGGAATTGCGTGTATATTAAAATGAAGATTTGCATGTTAAGTTATTTTTATAAAACAAATATTTAAACTGATATTTTTTAAAAAAATACTTAACACTTAGTTTGGTATAAGGTAAAATCCATTTTGACTAGATTGGAGTTTTAAAATTTAAATTTTATTTTAAAATTAAGTTCAAATTTATAATTTATAATTCACTCTAACTTAAAATTTTTGATAAAATAATATTATTTATTAATTTAATGAGTCATTTTTTAAAATAAAAAGGAAGATTAATAAAAAGATAAAACAACAACAATAACGATAACTCAAAAGTTTTGTTGATGCTCAGAATATAAGAAAGTATAATATTACGCAACTTTATTTTTAATTAGTGTTGAGACGATTTCCAATAAGCAAACCATTATATTGAACTAGCTAGTAAACTAAAAGAATAACTATGATTGTCCGAACCCAAACCGACTAAGTTCACAATCAATAAGCTCAATTTGAGTTGATTGAAATTTAAGCCAATTATTTATATATATATATATATATATATTAGGATTTAAAGTTTGAAAATTTTGAATAATAATGTTATTATTTTAAAATTTTAAAATAGAAAAAATAATTTAATTGGTTTTAAATTCGATCAAATTTCAGACTTTTCGAACCCGAAAAAATTTGAGTTCGACCCAATAACTACCTTGAATCCGGCCCAATAACATCCCCGATGGCATCTCTAATCATAAGGCGCCAGTTGACCCGTCCATTGTCTCGTACTATATTCTTTTCTAGCACATTTAACATTTTTAAGGCCATGACGTTTGCATTTTATTAAAGTGTTCCAGAGTCCACAGAAATATGCAAATGTTGCAGACTGAAACATACAAACAGGCCCAGAAATTACAAGTAAGCAAATCATACGGCTGATAATCGGTTTGAATCACAAGTAAACATATCAGACGGTCGATATACCAACTACCTGAACAGAGCATGTACGAGTAGTGAAAGAGATTCCAACACTTAACCGAAAAGAACAAGATTTTTATTCGCCAGCTTGAAAGCGAGTGAGACTTGGAGTGTACCAGTTTCATTTCATCGATAGGTATGGACATGCTCTCGAACTGCCCTTAAATTTTGGAGCTTTACATGTAAAAAGTTGCAAGTTTATTGTTTTTCTGTTTGTTTTCTTTCTAGTTTCGAAATCTCTTCAAGGGCTTGTTTTTGGTTGGAATATTGCGTGTTTTCTTACCGTTTCCGCTGTTGGGTCACTTCAAAAGTTATGTTCTTTTCTGTACACCTATTTCAAATCATATGTTGCTTTGGTTTGGGCCTTTTTTGGAATGAATTTGCATTTGTTGATTAAGGTTTTGATGGTTCTTTTGATGAGTATCATTGTTAGAGATAAACTGTAGTGGCTAATTTACTGGTATTATCGTAAAAAAAAAAAAAAAAAGACAAACATGTTCTTTCTGCTTTTGTAAGCTAAATTAAGTAGTTTTGGATTCCAAAAGCTCAGGAAAATGATCTTCATGTGCATATAAGTGGGATTAAATTTTTTTTGTTAGCTGTCTAGACAAATTGGGTTGATGGAATGATTGGGAGGCTTGTTAAATGGTTGTGATTGTCCTGTCATTGGCTATGAAACAATGTCCGACTCCTTAAACAGTTGCTGGATATGAAGGTCTTGCTAGTTTGAGAATTGGCATTGCATATTGTTAATGAGAAACACGATGATGTATTCCTTGTTGAGATTTAAACAGGTCTAGATTTTTGGTTGTAGTTTTTATTCAAACATGAATATGAAGGACACTTTTGAATTTCTATGTCAAGAGCGTTAATTTCTCTCTTTGTTATCCTGGAATTGACTACATATCCCCTGTGCTATAAGCAATTAAATTGTGTCCAACAATTTTGAAGGCAATATACATGGACTTGTATTTTTATGTGACATATATTTGCAATGTTTGAAGGCATATCATGGAATGTAGTTCAATTGGATTTCGGTGTCTCCAGTTAACTAATTTGAACATTTCTGTCTCCGCAGGTTGAATCGCGTATTAAGTGGCTTATCACATAGGACTGGGAAAATCTATTAAATGGCCATTATACCGTGTGGAAGCACACTGGTTGCTCAATGGGGTTTCCGTCCACAATTAACAATATGTTCCTATATGCCAAATAGGATAATGAGCTCTAAATGCTGGTCAGTTTGCCCTCTTCAAATTCTCTATCACCCTCTTTCCCACAAAACACACACACATGAAAGAACCACCAATCTAGGACTAAAAGTACTGAACTAGGTAGTAGTTTGACAACCTTAGCCATGTTTTTAATGCCGCTCATATTTTCTGGCAATATATGTAATCAAAATTTTCAGCCTTTTGGAGTTAAGCATGATGACAGTTGATATGCATATACTCTCTTGAGGATAAGTTGCTTGGACTTTAGCGTCAAATAAACTAATTTCTTTCAATTGGTAGAGTAATTTTTGTGCTGAGTAGTTCATTGCACTACTATTTGTTTTTCTTTTATATTTTCCCTTATGTTACATGCTTTGGATAACATTAATTTTTAAATTATATAATGCTTTTAAACCTTTTTGCAGGCTTGAAAACAAGATGGGCTATCTAGCAGCACCAAGTTCGAGCTTATTTTCCCAGGATTCCTTTCCTGTTTTATCTGTCATGGGGCCGTCCCGAAACTCACATCGTCTTAGGGGGTCCCGGCTTATAGTTAGAGCTGATAGCATGAGTATATCAATTACATAGTTTCTGTTCACATACGCGCAATTGCTCTAGGTTTCCAAAGCATTACTTGTTATTTTGGTTTCCAACTCACCAACCACCTCTATTAGTCAAATTCTTTTACTTATCAGAAATTTTTTCTTTCCATTACGAATTGTTCAACATTTAGTTAAGAGCTAGTATTCTACCTTTCAGGATTTCTATTCCGTTCTTGGAGTGTCAAAAAATGCAAGTAAATCCGAAATTAAGAGTGGTATGTGCTTCCCTTGCCATTGTTGATAACCACCTCATCCCTGGTCCCTGGCTTGCTTTCTTTCTACAAAGAGTATGACAGTGGTCCATTGACCATCAATATGCTGATAAATGTTTGTTCTTGGTGCCCTGTCAAGCTTGCAGTTGTTCTTGATCATGGATATATGCTTTAATCCATTTGCACTTTGCTAGAAGTTGAGTTGGTGACATTCATTTCCAGTTGTTTCTTTAGGGTGCTTTCATTTGATAAATTTGTGAATCGTGTAATTTGTTGCTGAAGCTTAATAAACAGTGTCGTGCATGAAGTTTCATCAGAAAACTTGCATTCCTGAAAATTTTGAGTAAATCTTATAGAGTGAATTGTCAAAATTGCTTGACTGGAATACTTGTGTATGACCCTTTAATTTAGGACTACTGTGTGGTTTAAGGTGGACAATTGGTAATTTTGGCACTATTGATGGAAAGAAATTTTGGGGTCCTTTGGTGGAAAAGTGATTTTGTAGGCTGACTGGATTAGACCAAGTTTTCTTGTTGATCCATTATCGGAAAGTTGGAAACTTAGGCTATGTTTAGTAGTCTTGTTAGTAAAGGAATGAAATGAAATGAAATGTAATATTATTCTATCATTTGGGAAGAGGGTTTATAATGAAATGAAATAGAATAAGATAGAAGGAGAGAGTTTCACATTACATCCTATTTCATCGTAAACAGTATAAATGAGTTACCTCCGATTTGGGAGATTTAGGATGAAATATAAAATGATAAATATGTACTCAATACTTTTTTATAATACCAATCATACCCTCAACTCTAATACTAAGTAGCAAGATAATACATCTCATTATTTCTATCAAGGGTAAAATAGTCATTCATTATTATTATACTTACATTACATTCCATTTCATTATATCCATCTTCCAGACAACATTTCACTATATTACATTATGAACCATTCCATCCCTCCCAAACAACAATTTTCTAATATTATATCCATTTACATTCTATTTCATTATAAATCATTCTATTTCATTCAATTCCATTGAAAACCTTTTATCCAACCAAACATAGCCTTAGGTAGAAAAAACTTCTCGATTGTGGCTGAAAATGTAGAATTATTTTGCTAATCGCTGTAACAGATAGAATTGTCACTGTTTCAGTTCTATTGGAATCGTTTGGCAGGAAGATTATTATGCCAAATGTTTGTCAATGTACTTTGTCCTATTTTGCATTTTTGTGCAGTGACAAACTGTGGAGCAATATTCAGGTGTTGTTATGTTAGGAGTCTATTTTTTCGATAAGCATATGTGAGAAATCTCATTTCTAGTACAAGTGTGAAAACCGATTTCAGCTTGTGATTATCTAATAATAGAATTGTGCTGCTTTAGAAGAATTCTTGGAGCTCCTAACAAATTACTAATGTGTTTATATCCCTTGGATTTCTTTTTGATTCTTCTGAGACATTCTAAAATTCTTTGTGCTTTCTTGTTTTCAGCTTATCGGAAGCTTGCTAGGAATTATCATCCTGATGTCAATAAGTAAGCTTCTCCAATACTGAAGCATGACTCTATTTCATCCTTGTCTTGTTTTCCTTTGGCATCAACCTACATTTGCTGTATTATGCATGGTTTATTATTTGCCTAAGTATTTAAAAAGCTCTCCATGTTTTCCATTAGGATAAATGGCCCTTAATTTTTCAGTCCCTTTGGGGTTGTTCAAGACTGATGAATAAATTAAATTTGTTCAACAAGTGTTAAGATGAGCACATGCCATTTGATTGTATTGTTGTATTGTGAAATTTAAATCTAATTTTATTTAAATTGGACTTATTTAATAATTTGGAGCAATTAGGGAATTGATACTACAAATGTAAAACAGCACTCTTTTTTTATATACATGCCTTTATTATTTTCTTACTTGTAAATCTAAGACACCAAACCTTCTCTATCCTCTGGAGTTCAAGCTGAAATATAATAATGTGTGCAAAAGATGAAATTTTGGACTAACTGAAATCATGGACTTGGGCCATACTGGTATCTAATTTTTACAATGACATTGTCTCTTCACCATATGTTTAATCTTGTTCTGTTTCTGACATTCCAGAGTTGAATATGGACTAATAATTAATTATAAGTAGCATTGTTCTTGATCTGTTATTGCTTTCGTATGATTCGCACTGTACTATTTGCTTCTGTACTGCAGAGAGCCTGGGGCAGAGCAGAAATTTAAGGAAATTAGCAATGCATATGAGGTACAACTCGAGTCTTTTGGTCACACTGGTTTCTGGTTTATGTTTGGTTGGAGCAGCTCTTCATTTTGTTGGTCTACATGATCGGAGGATAAATTTATTGTGCAGGTCTTGTCAGATGATGAGAAACGATCTTTGTATGACAGGTATGGGGAGGCTGGTGTTAAAGGTGGTATGGGTATGGGTACGGGGGTAAGTCAATATTTAAAAGTTAAATAGCAGCTATGCCTTATAATTTGTCAAGATTCAAATGGTCTTCTGCCTTCTCATGAATGTATCTGTTGATGTAATCTGCCAGGATTTCAGCAGTCCTTTTGATTTATTCGAGTCATTATTTGAAGGCATGGGTGGTATGGGGGGTATGGGCATGGGAGGTAGAACATCCAGAAGTAGAGCTGTTGATGGCCAGGATGAATATTACAATCTCATCTTAACTTTTAAGGAAGCAGTTTTTGGAATCGAGAAAGAAATTGAGATAACTCGACTTGAGAGCTGTGGTACCTGCAATGGCTCTGGTGCAAAGCCAGGGACAAAGCCATCCAAATGCAGTACATGTGGTGGGCAAGGTCAGGTTGTCTCATCAGCAAGGACTCCACTTGGCATCTTCCAGCAGGTAATGACTTGCTCGACATGTGGTGGGACTGGTGAAACTTCTACCTCTTGCAACACATGTTCAGGTGATGGAAGGGTGAGAAGAACAAAGCGCATCAGTTTGAAAGTTCCGCCTGGAGTGGACTCCGGTAGCCGTTTGAGGGTCCGATCTGAAGGTAATGCTGGAAGAAGAGGTGGGGCACCCGGCGACCTCTTTGTTGTCATTGAAGTCATTCCTGACCCAGTTCTGAAACGTGATGATGCCAATATACTATATACATGCAAAGTATCATATATAGATGCAATTTTGGGTACTAAAGTCAAGGTGCCGACAGTGGATGGTATGGCTGATTTAAAGATTCCGGCTGGGACTCAGCCGAACACCACACTTGTAATGTCAAAGAAAGGAATCCCTGTGCTGAACAGAAGCAACATGAGGGGTGATCAGTTGGTTCGTGTACAAGTCGAAATTCCGAAAAGGTTAGGTACTGAAGAAAGAAAACTCATCGAAGAGCTCGCAGATATAAGCAAGGGAAAAACAGCAAGCAGTAGAAGATAGTTGCATAGAGATTGTGCTGTATCAGTTGGCTACAATCAATTCATTTTATCCCTCTCTGGTTCCAAGTTTTGACAACCTTGTTGCAGTGCAAACAGAAGTAGTAGTTCTCAGTCCTATGAACTTCATGTGGGGTAAGCAAATGCTTTGAATCAGTAGGAAAAGTAGAATCTATAGTCTAGATCCATATAAGGTAACCTTTTAGATAAAGGAATACTGATTAGGAGGACATAAAAGTATGGATATACACTTTTCTTGTTTTGTTTGTGCACTTTCCTATATTGAAATTTTGGAGGCTAAAATCTGTGCCATTAGAGTAACTTTCTGGTTATTGAATATGATTATGATGGTCATTCAAGAACTATATTCACCGTATTGTTCAACTGAATCAAATGCATTGTTCTATCATCTTTGCACCCAACTTATTAATTTATCCGATAAACTACGGAGAGGCCATGTAGCCCGTGCTGAATTAGTCGTATTGAGCCGGAACAGTAAACTTTACTCCTGAGAAGGTGAACAAAGCCAATCATGTAAAGTGAGAAATGTTTCTGATGAACCCTGTCATGGTTAATTTGTTGAAGTACGATGTGACTAATTATTAGTAAAAAGGCGATAGTGGGGTGAGAGAGGCTCGAACTCTCGACCTCAGGATAACTCAGAAGCTATGAGACCTACGCGCTAGCCAACTGCGCCACCACCCCTTTTGGTTTGCATATTGTAATTTCTCTATTCCTAGGTTTCAGTTCCCAACTGAAAATAATTATAATTACTGAAATACGGATACTTAATTGCAAAAAATCCTAACGCAATTTGGTTACTGAAACAAAACCAGCAAAATATGTGTAAAGGAATGATTAGCACGTATTAAGGTTTTGGTAATAAGAAGAAATAAAAAAAAATGAAAATGAAAAGTGAGAATTGAGAATTGAAATAGGAATATAATTACTAATAATGCATGTTCGATACAGTATTAAACAAAGTTAATAGTTATATTAATATTTAGTATTAAATATTTAAAATGGTAATAATAAATTTTTTAACTCTTATTATATAATTAATTAAAATATTTTTTATTTTATAAATAATTAATAAAAAATCTCAATGATTTATAAATTAATTTTTAAATAATTATGAATAATTTTTAAGATAAGAATAAAAATATCAATCAAACATGATAAATAATTATTAAAAAATTAATATAAAAGATCGATTTTGATATAAAATTCATCATGATAATATTTTAATAATGCCGGTTATGTTTTTTTAGTTCATTTTTGTATGGTCATTCTTGGAATCGTATATGAAAGGTCGTCATATATTCATCTTTTGATTGATATTAGCAAGCTGGATTAAAGCCTCCTGATGTTAAAAATGAATCATTGATGTGAAGCTGAAGTAAAAGGTGGATTAGAAGCAGAGAAAGATGGCAACTTTTGCCTCTTTCTGGTGTTGAAAGAGAGGGTATGGGGAGAATCAAATGTACCTAGAGAACCAATACAAAAGGTTCGAGTGTCGGACCGTACCAGAACACGGAACATTGTACCATTTTTCAACCGATACGGTCAGTACTCTGAACGGTAAAAAATTCATAACATTGGTGACTGGCAAATGGGATTATGATAAAAACCTAAACAACCCCAATCTGAACTAGGAAAGTCAGCGATACAGGATAGCTTGACAAGAATACATTAACATCTACAGGCAATGTCTGTATGCTACGTCCATTCCTCACAATTTAAACAGTATGTGCAGCACTTGACACCATTTCGCTTCATCAAGCAATGTATTATGACCAACATCAATCCTCTCCCCTTGTAACCCAAAATTCTAGACCAACCATCCAAGAAGGCGATATTTATGAATTTGGAACACATTTGGCTCTTCTATTCGACAATTTGGTGGGGGCCTGAGTAGCCAATGACTTTCCAATAAAAACCCCAGAACAGAGATGTAGGCTGTTGTTACAGTGTTGTTCCTCCACCGTCAGACATGAGGGAAGCGGCAGCTGCAGCAGCAGTGGGCACCACCCCTGTAGAAACACCTGGCTTTGAAAGGTGCAAGAGCCTGCAGAAAATATGCCAAGCAATACAGTTAAATACTCTACATTAGCATCAAAATTCAACAACAGACAATTAGCAATTTTCTTATCATGCACTCCTATCTTCTCGTTCTTCCTTTTATAGTGGCACCTTGGCCTTAAATGAAAAGGTTATTTTGCTACAACCAGATGATCTACAAGAATCATTCATTCATATTGTTAAATTTCACACCATTTCTATCACGTCTTCTATAGAAAAGAGCTGTTTGCATAAGAAATATTTATCCAATATCTTATCCAAGTAATCAATCATTCAAACAAATCATAACACTTACGGTGCGAGATATTCACAGAATGACGACATTGCAGCAACAACTTCAGAATAATTTTCTGATGTTGCTGGGGATGTTACTTCAACCATCTGTATTCCAGGTGTTACGGGTACAGCTTCATCTGTTGCATGTAATTTTAGCATCTTATTAACAGAGGAAACTCTTACAGTTATCCGAGCACCTCTCTTGAAATGGAATGCAAATCCCACTCTCAGCAGCTCATGGTCTAATTTGTAACCAAGGGCATAGAATAAGCGAAGCACATTTTTGCTGGCCTTACTCTCCACCATGGTCCTCACAAGAACCGATATTTGATCTGCACCAGCACCCCTCATTGCACCCCCCACATGTTTAACAGTCCTGCAAAATCAAATATAAGCGTAAAAACACACAAATGCCAGCAGATCTGAAGTTAACATCACTTGTTGCACCCCCAACATGTTTTAACAGTCCTGCAACAACTAGTATAAGAATAAAAACACACAAAAACCAGCAGATCAGAAATTAGCATACCAAGTGGGCTCAGGCTGCTCAAGATCACACAATAACCGAACTTCAGATGGAACATGCCCTGAAAGAGTGGAAGTACACATTGTTTCCAACTTAAAGGCATTAACCTCATCAACTAGCATTCCCAAATGAGTATCTACTAACCAAGGTTAGGGCCACTTTTGAGGCATAATTCATGCATCCTTAACCGTTCCTTATGAACACCACAAAGACCCTGAAGCAGAATCTCAAGGGCCTCAACATGCTGCATGAAAAAGATTGCAAGCACATGCAAAGAAAAGAATAAACAAGAGGAAAGAAGTTTCAGAAAATCTTTTTAAACACTCAAGGACAGACATACTCAAGATGGAAAATCTATAATCAACAATTGCTTTCTAAATATGATAAAGAAGGTCAACCTCCAAGAGTAACTCATTTTACAAGAGGCAAGACGAATAAACACTAACATATCCATGAATACCCAAGTATTGCCCAACTAAAGTTTCTAGGGAAAACACTCGATTTCTAGGGTCCATACTCTAGATTTGGCATTTCATACTCATGCACAAAACAAAACAGGTTACACTCTATTTTCACAAGCTAACCAAGACAAGTTTGTCAATTTATTGCTAACTATAGAAGTAAAATACAAACTAAAAAATAACAGGTCTACAAGGAAATATGTACGAACTCCAGTTCCCTTCAAAAGATCTCTCAAATCATTGAGACTCAATCATATCGAGACAAGATTACAGCATATATTTTGACGTAACAATGGATCAGATTCCTGGCTTGTATTATCCATAGAGAAAGATCGCACAGTTTGTTCAAACTTGATCATTTGGCAAAATAACCATCATCTCTATCATCACAAAATATTATAAATGCAAGAAAGTTTGCTGAAACATTTTTGGCATCAGTCATTTGAAGAAAATAATCAATAAAACCATCTTTAACCAAAAGTTCAAATCTCATGACAGATGAGATGAACAAAAATGATGATAATTTAAAACTTTACAAAATGCAAAATGACATAGGCATACTGAATCAACAAAACAAACTATGATGTGTGTTTACAGGTAATGGAACAAACTCCTGGCTTGGATTCTCTGTAGAGAAAGATTGCTCAGTTTATTCAGCTTTGATCATTTGGGGATAATAATCATCACATTCATCTTTAAGATATATGCTCTTACACAGCATGTCTTCAAAGTATAGCAAAATAAAAATGTTGTGATAAAACACAAGTACACACCAGAAGAAAACAGATACTCCAATAAGACACTGTGACGAAAAGGAAGAGCAGAACAGAAACTATGTAATGGATTTTCAAATTAGTTGAAAAAGACGGATCAGATTTCTGGCTTGGATTCTCTGTAGAGAAAAATCGCTCAGTTTATTCAGCTTCGATCATTTGGGGAAATAATCATCACTTCCATCCATATAGTTAAATTACGTCCTTAAAAAATCCAGAATAAGAAAAACTACAAAACTCTAAACCTCACTCTCAATGCACATAACAATCAATCAGGTACAAGAATGACAACAGTACAGCAACTTGCAGAAGACCATCGCTAGGGTAACATCACTTACAGCAACAAATTGCTCAACATAATCTAATTACTCCCTTTTATACTACATGACATCTCAAGGACTAATTATGATTCCACCGACACTTTACAAGTTAAGCAACGAAGCATTGCTTAAACTAATACTATAAGTCTATAACGAAAGAAGTGAAAATTGGCTGATAAAAAATCAACCTGGGTCTCTATTATCCCCTGTACCACGCACTCCATGCTTACACAAAGTATCCGAGAGCCCTGTAGTTATATCCATCGTTGAAATCAGACTTTAAAAAAGCTATGAGGAAACAAAATCGCAATTAATTAACATCGCAAAATAGACTTTCAAACGCTAAAATTAGGAGAGAGAAAAAACTGAAAGTGGGGGATTTGCGTATTCTCTCAGACAAATGCCTCGATTCGTCGTCAGGGAAAAATGGAATGGATTATAAAATCGGACTCGTCATCTTGTTTGGATCATCACCGAGAAACACAATCTTCCCCCCAATCCATCACTGAGAACCCATTTAAAAGGAAATAGAAGCAAGCAAGAACAAAACTTGAAAACACCTGAAGACAACACTAACACATTCAAAAGCATTTACCTCAAGGACGGTGGCGACAAGAGGCAAGCGCTGTGCAAGTGATGGGACGAATCGGAGGGGAGTGTGTTTATAAGGGGAATTGGGTATTGCAATTAGGGTTTCATGTGAGTGATGAAGGACCTATTTTGCTCCTCTTGATTTAGGGTTTTAATATTAAGGTTTTTTGTTGGATTGAGTTTTTTTGAGGATTGAATACCTACTTTTTTTCGCGGTAAAAATTTTTTATTTTTTAAACAAATATTTCGTTGAAAAATAAAAAAATATTTTTAATAGATATAA
>JANZLF010000220.1:33155182-33165311 GCA_026546835.1 Erythroxylum foetidum | reverse complement strand
GAATTGCTTGTTATGTACTAAAAACTTGGACAAAACTTAACTCATAATTCAAATCTTTCTACTAACCCACTTAAAGAGAGATTACAATTCCTATGCACATTTTGTTATGAGAGCTTAGTTTACATGTAATTGATTTAAGATATAATTAATAGGCTAGCTAAATCACAACCAAAATCAAACAAAAACATGTCTATAGTTTTTTCATATGAGAAAAGACTACAATAATCATGTCTCCTTCCTTTCGGGCTTATCTAATTGATAAAAAAGGCAAATTTTGACATATACCTATATGTCATTCTTCGTCTTTAGCCAGTAGTAAGAACGTCAAAGGAGCGTAGACATTCGTTGAACTCTGGGATTACCAACACGCTGTAAGTCATACATCTCCTTCATCAGTTGCTTCAGCAAGGCCTTAAAACTTGATGCATACAATTGGATATTCTTTATCATCAATATCCCATCATCATCAATCCAAAATCTTTACACAACACCATCCTTCACTTTTACACAATTTACTTGTAGGTATTGTGAGGGGAACTTTTTGTTTAAATTGCTCTAATAGGTCCAATTCTACTCGAGTGATAGCATATATGACTACAAAGACTTCTTTTCAACTTAATGCATTCACCATATTGTTGTGCCTCCCTAATTTATGCTTTCATATGAATTCATATTTAACAAGAAATTCTTACCATCAAGCTTGCCTTGCAAACAATTTCTTTTTATCAATATTGTCTGTACAAATAACCAACCTTATTCCCAATAGGTAAACTAGCCAAGCTTTTAAACAATGAACTGCTAGCAACATCTTCTTTTCACGGGTTAAGTATGGCTACTCGACACTATTAAGCTTGTAACTTTCAAAAGCAACAAGATGACCTTTTCATACCAAAACTTTACCAATGAATTTGTTCGAATGATCCATACACATCTCAAATAAGAGATCAAAGGTGCTGCAAATAAAGTTGTTAAAAAGAATTTACAATGAACGCCAAGTTCTGCTACCATTGTAGGAGTGACAACAAAGAGTGGGAAAATGCACTTTTCCTTTTTTTAGTAATGCAATTGTATAAATGATCCATATGCATTGCAATTTCTTATCTCTTTTCACTTTTTTTTTAGTTTATATAGATGTAGAAACGACGTCGGTTTCTTTGCTTTGTTAATTCTGTTAGGGTTTGAAAATCATTTAAAAACCCAAATATACGGGAGTTGGCTACGAGAGGAGAAGCTGAAGGTTAAGAGACAGATTCCCGATAAGAAATTATCTCCAAGAGAAGGGTTGGTTTTGGCGTTTCAGGTGATCTTAACATGTTTCCATGGAAGAACACTTCCCGTGAAACCCACTACCACACTCTTTCTGTGGAAGAAGACGCAAACTTGGAAGAAATCAGGTCTAATTACCGATCTGCTCTCCTCGCCTGTCATCCCGACAAACTCCAAACCCCACGTCAAAGCGATGTGGGAGACAGGTTTTTGAAGGTCCAACAGGCTTGGGAAATCCTCGGAAATCCCAAATTGCGAGCAGCTTACGACAACGAGCTGCGGGCCTCCAGACAAGATTTAGGAGTAGCAGAAGAGCTTAGCTTGGAGGACATGACGATTGAAGATGACGCACAAGTCCTAATCTTATGTTACCAGTGCCGGTGTGGGGATTACTTCAGTGTTGATTCCTCGGAGTTGGAGAAAATGGGATATAAAGTGTCGAGGGAAGAGAAGGAGTTGTGGTTTGAGACACCCGATGATTTGCCAGCTTCTGTTGTTATTCCTTGCGGTTCGTGCTCTTTACAAGTTCGCTTGTTGATTATTACAGACATCAAGCTCCCAATTCATGATCATTCATAATGTTCTAAAAATAGTTTCTTTGTTTCTATTTTGTGTGTCATTTTGTAACTTCTCTTCAAGAATTTAAGCAAAATTAGTAGGTTTAAAGATTTTATTTAAATATTAAATAAATTAAAAAAAGATTATTTTAATTGAAATTTAATTTAAAAATATTGTTAAATAAAAATTAAATAATTAATTTTAATTTATAAGAAGCTATTAATTTGTAAAAATTAACCAATTAATTAACAAGATAATTGGCTTTTAACAAAATAAGTTATTAAAGTATATCAAATCGAAAAATTAAAAATCTTATCGATAAATTAGATGGTTCAAAATTTTTATTAGTGAATTACTGAACCGTTTAATTTTTTTAATCTTTCACAAATTTACTCTAATTAAATGATTTAACATTTTAAATCTACTCACTATTTTTTGGATTTAATGTGATTTATTCTTTTATTTCTTAATTTAAAATTTTCAAATTATTAGATGTCATTTTTATTTCATTATTAACTTCAATAAAGTTTTCATTTAATGTTTTTAATAAGCACGAAATAATAATGAATTGACCTTAATAATATAAAAATAATATTACAATAAATGTCTGAAAACAATGTTGTATTAAAGAAAACAGTGTTGTATTAGTGGATCTCCCCTTCTCTTTTTCACTATTTACGAAGTACTCCAGTGGGCTCCCAGTTTATGAACTGAATATCCATATTCGGGAAAGATCTTCCGCCTTTCAGAAGCAACTGATGGAGGAGGAGGAGCATGAGGTTTACGGCGGAGAGATCCCCGACGTGGAAGGCGATATCGACCCTAACAACGCGGACGTGGACATGTCGACCGCTGACGATGACGCCGTTAAGGTTCCGAAATCCTAACATGATTGAGTCGATTACTACTTTTTTTTTTGTGAATGACATTTAACTGGTAATGGAGTGCAGGAGTTGGATGAGATGAAGAAGAGATTGAAGGAGATGGAGGAAGAAGCTGCTGCTCTCCGCGAAATGCAAGTCAAAGTCGAGAAGGAAATGGGCTCTGTTCAAGGTTTTCATTTGTTCTCTTCTTTTCTTACTGTTGTTTAAAAAGGTCTGTGTAACTCAATTTCAGTTTCCTTTGATGCATGTTATGTTATCTATGTGTTATCGGTGGTTTCATTTGCATTCTGATGAGTCATATGTGTGGTAGTTTCTTAGATTTCATGGTTAAGTTTGTAGTTACTTTTTTGAACTCTTAAAATTAGTTCGAACTGCTGCTTGATTTCTGTTCAAACTCTTGTTGTGCACAGACCCAACTAATGCAGCTGCTAGTCAAGCAAGCAGAGAGGAAGCTGATTCTCGCTCTGTGTTTGTTGGCAATGTGAGGATTGAAGTCTTCGTTGACTCTTTTATAAAATATAATTTAGCTGTGTTTTTATAATTACTCTCTAAAAACTTATTTTCTGTTTATCTCTGGTTTATCTTATTGAATTCCTCTCGTGATTTACCTTGTTAATGCTTGAAATAAGTTAATCAGCTACCCGCATCTGTGGCAAAGTATTTTCATTCGAACATAATTGCGTATTAAACATGATTGTTAACTGTATATAGTCATGTTTTTTCAATATCCTATGCATCAGCCTTGTCAGTCTCACCTTTATGTTTTTTTACGTGTTCTTGATCTTGGCCCATCATATATATACTTCAGTTCTTCTTCATCCTTTGAATGTGCTTGTATATGGAATTGTGTATCTACGCTTGTTTGATAAAGTTCCACGCATGTGTAGTACACGATCTAGTTCTGAGGAGATTTTAGCAGTATTATAAAAAAACAACAGATGCAAGTATGCACCTCAAGCATGATCAATATCTTCTCAATGTTGGCCAGCATACATGTATATAGATATATATATATATAAACTAAATTGCGTGCATGTATTTTTGCATTAGAGATACCACAGCATTTCAATCTGCTTAATAGCTTGCTGCTTCGGATTTTCAAAGAAATTAAAAAAACAGAGATGGCTGTATAGATGACAAAAGAGAAGTTGGAGTAACTGAATCTCTTGTCCTAAAAATTCTCCATAAGTTCCTGATAGAACTCTGAACTTTCTTGTCTGAGTCTTAAAATTTGGGTCATTGTATTCCGATTTCAGTGCTCACAAGTTTTAAAGTATTTCACTTGAGAATGAAATGATGGTTCATTTTTGTTCTTCATGTTTTCTTTTAATTGTATTAGTTTCAGGTTCAATGAGTAGAGCCCCAACTTTTGCCTTAATGTTTTGTGATCTTTTGGGATTTCTTATTAATGTTATGTTATCACTTGGATCATGGTTTGACCTATGTCTCACTATGATCGCAGGGTTCTTATTCTTCGACTTCTCTGTGTGTTAGAGCTGCAATAAATACATTGTGTTGTTGGATTGGGAAAAGTTATTTTCTTGTTAATAGTCTTGTTTTGAAAGAAACGTAAAGGATCCTGGTTGCTAAAATCTTGAAAGAAAATAGCAAAAATGAAAATGAAAGAAAGGTAATGGTGAATTATACAAGAAAGAAAAAAAAAGTTATCAAGAAGGAGACAGGGAACATCTGAAGGAAAAAGGTGCATAAAAAAATATCATGGGAGAAAAAGAGGAGAACTGAAAAAAAAAAGCAGAGAAAATTTTGAAAAAAATAGTATTCTATGATAAAATATGAAAGCACTGTACTAAAATAATGTAAGAGAAAGGAAGAAGTGTTGTGTATTTGCAAATATGTTGAAAGAATGAATTGGAGTGAATGGTGGCAAAATCATCTGGTGGTTTATTGAAGTGATGGAAGTAGGATCTATTCATACTACAGTTGAAGTTCTTTTGAGGAGCTGAAGGACTAGTCAAGATATGCAAACTGAGCCGCAGCGCCCTGTACTACTGGTGGGATCATTGGTGCATACATCTATTGTCGGTATAAGATTGTTGCTTCTTTGTTGAAATAACCTGTTGGCTAACTGTTCTCTCTGTGCAAAGTGGTCAAATTGCTTGTCAAATAATTAACTTGTCATTTGCAAACATGCTGGAAAATTTCTCGTTCCCACCTGGCTTGCAAAAACTTGGTGGTTTAATTGGCTTCGCTGTTCAACAAGGTGAGAATCCTATATGATATTTCTAGGTAAACAACAAATGTTCAGTTTTTTAATATCCAAACCCCTTGATCACAAATTTGGGGGGCTGGTCAATTGAGACTTTTAAACACCGCATCTCCAGATTTTCTTTTATAGAATTTGTGAGATAATTGCTTAGGACAGAGAGTTACTCTTTTCTTTAACTACTATATCTCTACTTGCTTTTTCTTTATTTTATAGGCTGGAGTTGGGAAAAAAAGATGATTAAACAGTACTGTTTAACAGCTTAATTGGAGATTCAAGACATAATTATAGGTTAACAGCGTTTTTCCATTATTGGCACCGGGTCAATTATTGTTTTGCATGGACTCTGGGTTCTATTTATTAGTTTAAACTTTCAGAGTTTTTCTTTAGTTGACAAAGGATTGAGTAATTATTTCTTATTGCTTGAACGACTTCTGTAAAGTGATGTTCTTAAATTTCTTTGAAGTGATTTGATGTGTTTCAGCTTTCAGTAGTTAAGTTGGCATGGTTTGAGCTTTGACTATAATCATCTCGTTTTGGTACATGGAAAAGCAAGATTATAACCATCTTTTCCTTGAGCAATATAATGTTTTGGCTCAGTGCCTTCTATTCCAAAGAAGCGAACAAGGATATGTATTAATTTGTGAAGCTGAATTGGATATTGACTGGAATGGTTTAACCTTAAGACATATGTGAAAGAGATCACTGTCCTTGCTTATGAGATGAAGGAAAAACAAAACAGTATTAGCAAAAAAAACAAAAAAAACAAAGTATTTATGGATGCGAATGGTACTTGTGAATGTGTGCTATATTCGTAGAATATTGATGCTATGTAAGTTGGACAATGTTGGCTTCTTCTATGGATGTGATTGTCCAATGAAAAACGGAAGATTTAGCACACATTTCTTTATGATTGATTAGGTAACCTCGATCTTTTTCTAATTTCTTCGGGTGCATACAAGTTTAACTGTGGTTTTGGAACCTTAGTATAGTATTTCTTTAGAGACAAATTCTGACCTTGAGAGAACCATATTTGATCTGAAACTGCTCATAGCTAGTTGATTTGGTAACCAATGGAACTGTCTTATAGAGGTCAATATATTTGGTCTTGTATATTTGTATACACATTTACATATTAACTTATATGTTTTGAATTCAAAATGTAGCCTTAGTATGTTTAAGAGAATAATATGTACTTATCTTAATATAATTTTAATTATTTGAATTTGAACAGTTTGCATTAACATCTTGATACTTGATTTCATCAGCCTTCAACACTGTTCATGAAACTGCAATTCTTTTATCAGTAACTTATGATTCAATCCAAAATTCTGCTTTGTGTATAATCATTCGACATTGGTTGCAAAATCCTTCAATTTTGTAGGTTGATTACGCTTGCACGCCTGAGGAGGTTCAGCAGCATTTTCAGTCCTGTGGTACAGTAAACAGAGTTACCATTCTGACAGACAAGTACGGACAACCAAAGGGTTTTGCTTATGTGGAGTTCCTTGAGGTAGAAGCTGTACAAGAGGTTCTTGTTCTTAATGAATCTGAACTACACGGCCGTCAATTGAAGGTAATATATTTCCCTAAAAATTACCAGGCCTCTCTCTACATTCATGGACATGTTACGATAGGATATATATTAGCTAAATCTGTATAGTTTTACTACTGTCGGTCTTGAAACATGAATCTTTGCTATGATTGATTCCTGTGGTATTTGATAGTATTATGGTTTGCGAAATGTACATTGTCTGTTTTGATTGTCAACTCAGGTTTTACCCAAAAGGACCAATGTTCCTGGGATGAAGCAGTATCAACCCAGGCGATTCAATCCTTATATGGGTTACCGATCCAGGAGGCCGTATGCACCCCCGTATTTCTACTCTCCTTATGGATATGGGTAGGTCGCCTTGCACAAGCTTTTTCCCATGGTGAGTGCAATACTATATTCAACTTGTTTTTGATGACTGCAGGAAGGTTCCTCGTTTCAGAAGACCAATGCGGTACATGCCTTATTACTAGAAAATGGTTGCTATCTTCACAAGACTAGAAAAGTTCTCTTTCACCTTTGAGAAGGGTAAGAGACCTTAACAATGGTCATGACCATTTTCTTTATTTCTTTTAGTCCTAAGTGAAATGCATAAAAGATGGACCATAATGTGTGGATATCTCACAGGCCTTCAAGCTTATGTAGCTTTAGCTTATAATATATCAATTTCTTTCTGAGCATTCTTAATCTTTATTGATGTCGGTCCGTTCTAAGCTATTGATCGTTTTTTATTTGTATTCCAAGTTATTCAATAGTTTTATTGCATTTCTTCTTGTGTTACAATGGGGCTTGGATAGGGATAGCAATTGGCGAATTCGGGTCTGGACTCTATAAAGCCTGAACTTGAGTGTGTGGTCTGAGTCTACTGAGTCTAAGCGGGGTCGAACTTAAGTTTTATGAATGACCAAGAAGAATCGGCATACAATTCATCTTGGTTATAAGTTTCATTTATCTGGGTCTAATTGTGATCGAGCTTAAGTTTTGTGAACTACCAAGAAGCATCGGCATACAATTCAACTTGGTTAAGTTTCATTTTTTGTAATTTGAAGAACAAGGTAAAGTTCATCATCTTTATTCACTATCATATTTCATGTAAGTCCTAACGTAGTAGGATTGTTATCTTTTGTGAGTAAATATAAGTTTAAGTCACTTGTAAAATGTTATAAAAGGAAGGTTATGTATTATTGATATCCTATTTTTAACCTTCTCAAAGTGAGGGGTCTTATGTATTAGGATTGGTGGTGGTTTTTTTCGTAATAGGATTGTTATATTACAAGACGTAATTAAGCCTACAAGTCTTCCACGTTCACACCACTAGAAATAGGTATTCAAATGATTCCACGAATATCGAACATCCCAACAAGATGAAGACAACTAATTTTAGATGATTTTCATATTTGTCTACATATAATTCATAAAAGGTAAACTTTAGAAGAGTAAACTTTCGAGTTTATAGAAAAAAACTTTAAATATGATTAATAAGAATTAGATATGTTAAACTAATAATATCATTTGACTTTTTAAAAATAAAAATTAATAAAATTAGATATATTAACTTGATAATATTATTAGATTGATAAAGTGAATTTTTGAGATAAATAATCTTTAATTTATTAAAGTAAGAGATTAGTGTTGTTCTCTCCAACATATTTTTCGTGAAGCTAATCACTGTGCGGACTTCCTCGCTAAGTATGGTTCGTCAACTATGACTCGATGGTCTCTTTGGGAGAACGCAACTCCAGGACTACGATTGTTGCTCTAGAATGATCAGAGATCAGTGGTATTCTTGAAGCGTTAGTCCTCTTTAGTTTCCTTTCTTCACTTAAACCAAAAAAAAAAAAAGAGATGTTAATGAACCAAGTCGAAAATGACCAAACCTCTCATTGAATGACCGCTCAGAACTAGTCGGCTTGTGACTTAGCCTAGTTCGCTTATGAGTTGGTTGGCTTGACTCGACCTGGTTTAATATTATTTTTTATAAAAAACATATAAAATGACATCATTTTTGTTATTTTGATTAGAGTAAACTGTTTTAACCCATAATCTGACCAATTTGAGCTAAAATCGTACCTAAATCAGACCAAAGTCGTCAAAACTAGTGATGACAACTAGGTTTTGATGTTAATGATTAAAGTAAAGGCTACCAAACATTGAGGACTATTGAGTGGATATGGCATCTTATCTACCGTTACTTGAAAAGGAAAAAGTTGTTATCAACATCATTAAATACGGAGCGTTTATGGATCCTTCATTTTGCAATAGCCACAATTTCTTTTCTTAAATGTAACATTTTAACAAATAAGTTTATTATAAAAAAGTGAACACTAAATATTCAATTTTTTAATTTTTTAATTCTAATCTAACATTAATTTAATGACTCTTTTATTAATCAACACTTCATTTATAATTCAATCAAAAAATAAAAGTCTCATTTTCATGTATAATATTTCCATAATCTCGACCCGACCCGAATATAGAGTGAATCAGTTTGCACCGAACCAGACAACTCACCCGGAACATCCGGCGATTTGCATTGCCGCCAGTATTATCCAAACTCCAAAAAACATCCTCTGTGAACGACAACTTTGGTCACAATGAATCCGCCTTATCAAAATACGCCAATTCAGCAAAATCAATATTAAAATTAAGGTGGCAGACACTGAATGGCTGTTAACTCACCCGCACCGAGCACAGTTCCGTAGGTGATCACTTCTCCCACCCATAACATGATTGCTGGTTGGAACTAAGCTCAAAGACACAGACAGAGAAGAACACAATCACTCAGTCTCTGCTCTCTCTCTCTCTCTCTCTCTCTCTCTCTGCTTTGGATCGAGAAGCGTCAATGGCGAGCGGCGGATACGGAGACGCCAACCAAAAGATAGACTACGTGTTCAAGGTGGTGCTTATCGGAGACTCTGCGGTTGGAAAATCTCAGATACTGGCTAGATTCGCCAGGAACGAGTTTAGTCTCGACTCAAAGGCCACTATTGGAGTAGAGTTCCAGACTCGAACTTTGGTTATCGAACATAAGAGCGTCAAGGCTCAGATCTGGGACACAGCCGGCCAAGAGCGGTACTTTTATGTTTCTTTTACTGCTGTTTGTCTTCTTGTCTTTGACTATCATCTATGTAGGTTTTGCCGGTGAATTTGGTATAAGAACTTTAGATATCTAGACCGATCTAATGGGTGTCTGTTGATGGTTGTTGACTGTTTTTGTTGATATCAATGAGAATTAAGTGGTTAGTACTAACTTATGATAAAGTTCAAGATGTGAATTTTTTTGTAACATTTCAAGTTAGAGGTGGGTATACAATCTCATATCGGAAAGAAGACAACTGTTGGTGCGATGTTGGCATGAGCTGCTTTTTGATGGATCCATCTAAGAAATGGTTAAGTTCCAAGTCGAGGTTTTGATAGATGGTTCTAAAATCTTAGTTCTTGAATGTTGAATTACTACATGGTTATTTTGGATTCGTGGATTTCCTATAGCATGTTTACCTGATCTCAAGTCCAAGAATTCGTATCTGAACATGTATTAGATTCCCTCACTAGTCATTGCTTCTTTGGGCGGCAGCTAAATATAACTCCTTGATCTCTAGAGTTGATTCATAAATTTGTGATCTCCAGGATTTTAAGTTATAATGT
>JANZLF010000220.1:33045393-33066326 GCA_026546835.1 Erythroxylum foetidum | reverse complement strand
CAGATAGTTCACACACAAAGCATATAGCACATCAGAGATTGAGAAACCAACTAGGTTACTCACCTCTAAACTTCCGAACTACTGCCGGGAAGTCTCAGCTGCGTCAGAGGATCGACGCTCCACTTGAGCCTCTATAAGAATCAGAATATTCGAATATTACTAAATTGACCAATTTTCAAAATCAAATATGCAATTATATCAAATAATGTACATACTATGCATGTTATGACATTTCCGACACAAATCTGAATTTCCCGATCTCATACTCTAAATCCCGAATTCATATTCCCCAAATTGAAATCCATCCATAACTAATTGCATCATCAAATTCCTAATTCCCCAAATTCAAAAACCTCAAAACTTCAAAATCACAATTTCGGAAAATGGCATCCCTCGCCGCGACGCCTATTCCCTCACCGCGGCGAGCTCCTCTTTTCTACGCCCTCGCCGCGGCGAGCAAATTCTGAATCTCCTCGCCGCGGCACTCTCCCGCGCTCGTCGCGGCGTGCCTGCGCCTCCTCACTCGCCGCGGCGTGCGATCGCAGATTCGCCAGAAAACCCAAAAATTTCCCAGATTTTTCTAATACAATCCTTCTAAATTCATTCTAAACACTCCAAAACAATATTATACACTTAACACAACTTATTTCTAACCTCAAATCCACCCAATGAACATTATTCCATAAACACCCAAATCAAAATCACATTTTACCCTAAAACCTATATCATCCGAAACTTCCTAACTTCCTAAACAATTAATCACTTAATTTCATGCTTCAATCAAAAGATTAAACACATAAATAAGTTGCAACTTACTTGATTAAGCTTTAAACTCTTCCAAATCACCAAGAAAATCCAAATCTCAAGCTATACGACACCCATGGTAACTCCCAAGCCAAAACTCATCTTCATCTTCTCTAATACCACACAAATTGAGATGATCAAGGATGGGAGAAGAAGTCACTCCAAGAGGAATCAAGAAGAAAACCACGAAGAAAGAAGGAGGAAAAAATCAAGAGAAAACCCAAGTTTTCTTTCAAAGAGGGAGGAGTATCGTGGATCAAAGTTTTCAAAGGTGAAGGTTTAAATACTAAGTCTCACTAAGGCTTGTTTGGCAATTTCAATTGCCACAAGTCCAATCCGAACAACCTCAATCCAATTTTTAATTCTAATTTCTCCCGAATTCCAATGGTTCATACCCTAATTCCTCAAATCATAATTTAAATTACCTCATATACATTGTCAATCAAATTCGGAACCGAAATCACAATCAATCAGTCACTAATCCATTTTTTCGGTCCGGGCCTAATACTCCGAAAATTTCAGAGAAATTCCTATAATTCCAAAAAATTAGAAAACATCAAATCACATACTCCAAATTTCAATTCTCAATTCCTAAATTCAATTTAACTCTCCAATTTCATAAATCAAAGCTCTAAGATATCAAATTCACTAATAACACAATTTACTTTAAATCACAACTCTCCAATTTCATAATCAAGTCGGAATCTGTCATACATGCATGTACATACATATGCTGAACATTTATCAATGATGTAGAGGCTATGAATACAGATGCAAAATACGTATACAGAATACGTATGAGAGGAACTGTACCCATCCCATCGGTGACGGGATGTTACAAACTAGATGTTAATAAGTATATTCCATATCAAAATTTGAAAAAGTAACCATAGATTGAGAATCATTAAAATTGTTTGAGGAAGGTATTAGACTTGAATTGATCTCAAAAGAGGTTACGATTAAACTCGTATTTTACATAATGAATGGTAAAGATTGATTTATCATGAACTAAGATGGATTAGTTTAAAACGACTAGTCTTCAAAACCTTTTGTTTAATGGGAATGGATGAGCTTATCAAAGGTAAAGAACCTTCTTAACTAGATGAGGATTAAGTTAATTGATTTTTTATTGGTTAAAGAAAGGCTTCTTGTTTCTTCTTTGACTTTTGTTTAAATGGTTTAGTATGATGAAAGGCAAAGATTTGAAAGGATTAATCTAAGGATCTCATGTTGGTGGTTCTACTAGCTTCAACGAAAAGAAAAAAAGGTTACAAAAGACAAAAGTGTTTTCAAACACTTGTAAGAGTTTCCTAATAACTCACTAGTACTCCTAAGTAAGTACTTTGGCAACTCTCTAATTTTTTATTTCTTCCCATAAAATGCTCTCAGATTTTTTTTTGTTTATAATGAGAAAACTGAAAAGTGTCTAAACTAATTATAATTTCAAGTTTTTAAAGACCAAATGTAGCAGTTGCATTCAGTTTGTCCATACCTTCACTGCCAAAGAAAAGTTCATTCAAGCCCAGGCTCAAAATGTGCATCTCACGTGTATTACTTAAAGCTCCTCTACTCTGCATTTAGCTTCGTCGACTGTTGTTAATCCCAAATATTATGCTCGAACCATTCTAGATCAAATCGATGATTTGAGTTGAAAATTGATGAAAAAACGTGAATCACTTCATAAAGAAAAAGGGTATTACATCTATAAGTAAATGATTCGAATAACTAAAAATGGAATTTGTGCTCTAAAAGAGGATTTGTCAAGGAAGCTACTTTACCCCTTCTATGTGTTATGGGCCTTATAAAATAGAACCCAACCATTAGGCCCAAATATTAAGCCTAATGGGCTTAGGTGAAAAGAATCCCATATCGACTAATTTGGCTTTTTGGTGGCATAACTCATGTATATAAATACATGCCTCCACCCACACATATAAACCATTTATATATACCATAAACACAACAACAACTTTGGACTATTGCAATTTGGTCCTTATTTGACCTATTTGCAATTTGATCCTTTTAGTTTAATTTATTTGCAATATAGTCCTTCATTTTGGACCAATTGCAAATCAATTTTTTTTGGAGGCAGAGACAAGGTTTGGGAAGCGTTCTTTCTCGCATGAGATTGGAGAGCTACACCGAGTCCCGTGGATGTTGCCTCACGATATTTGAGAGGGTGTTACCACGTTAAAAATTTGGTGTTCTTTATTTTGTTGCTTGACGTTTTATTGTTGCTTCCATATTCGATTGGCATCATGTCCGCACATATTTTGTCTTAATCCGTGCGCTCTAGTTTCTGGGCACATCTTTGTTTGTTTTTTAATTCCCAACACTATGTTCCTATATTAATCATCAAAGAAGAGCATTGAACTAAAAGGCACTCCAGTACTTATCTAAATCCTTTGGAAATGTTCAGTTTTGTGTGTCCAACTAGAGACGATTTCCTGCACATAACCAATCCAAAAATTGGATGAGATGCAAGAGTGGTATTGAATTCCCATTAACAAATAATTCATAAGAATTTAAGTGCAAAAGTAGACCTTGATAAGAGATAGGAGCCTATATCAAGATAGTTACACAAAAATCAACCCCAAGTTTGGCTCACTAATTTTTCCTTTCAATGACAAGATTGAGAAACATAATCAAGTACTCGTCAAAGTAGTGATATTACATCCCACTTTGATACTTGAATACGTCTGAAAATGATGCTCAGATTAGTAAAGCTTCTCTTTGTGTCTCCTGTTCATCTTAAAAAGGAAACAACTCCTTCTACACATTTGATCAAGCACTTTCCTCAAATATATTAAAGAAGAACAAAAATGGAAACAAGATTGTGAAGCATTCACAACTTAACATCAAAATGACATTTTTAGAGACAAATGTGGCAAAATTCACCACAAACTAAAGCAAACATCACTAGTCAAAACCTAACTTGAGCAACAAATAAGGACTTGATACCCAATTTAGCAAGAAAATTCCTAGCAATCTTATGGGTAGGTGATCTTGAAGCAATATCCTTTAGCGTAAATAATATTCCTTAGCATGTGGATACAGATATGGAGGATCATCTTCATAATAGCACTCAATGAACCAAACGAGAAAGCCCATCACAAAAACATCCATTAACACAAAGCAACCCACAAGAGAAACACGACAAAACAAGGATTGGAGGTACCAGTAGAAAGGTCATAAAGTGTATTCGAGATTGAAGATGAGTAGGGGTAGGTCTGGGTATTGTACGATGATCTGCAAGGCGTCGTTCCTCACATTTTCGTCATCTTCAGCTCTCTATCTGATGACATGTCAATAATGATGTCAAGTCGTGTAGTTTTAATAGAGTCCAGATCTTCTGTTGAAGATTAATCTATCCTATCCTGTCCACTGAATCTCAGTCATCAATTTATGTGGGTCCCATGTCTATTTATGTAGACCCTGTGTAGGTCTCACATGAATAAATGACTGAGATTCAAATGGACAAGATATGACAGAGAAATCTTAGATAGAGGATCCTTGCTCGTTTTAATATACGTGTCGGTTGCTTTTGGTCATGAGTCGATTCTAATGTGAGAGTGCACGTGGCTGGGACCAAGACTAGTATTTTTAGAGTGCACCACGTCATCTTTTGCTTCTTTTCTATTCTTTTAGCTCGAGGATTCGTTGTTCGTGTGTATTGAGTTGGGCCAATCAGTAGTCATTGATGATCCTGATGGAGAATTCAAAGTTACAGTTTTTGATGTGAATCATTGTCCTGGAATGGATTTATGGACAGCATGAGCTGTGATATTTTTGTTTGAAGGCAACTTTGGTAATATGCTTCACAACGGAGAATGTAGGCTTACACCTGAATGTCTACAATGTTTACCAGAGAAGTTTATCAACAAAAACGAAAAAAAAGCCTAGGTGCCAACTTCATTATGTCTTCTTGGACTGTACATTTGAGAGATGTACTCAAAAATTTCCTAGTAGGCATACAACAATTCAATAGGTAATCTCACTTGGCTCTCTGCTCACATTCTTTTTGCCATGATTTGAGGATTCCATATAAACATTCTCTTGTTGTACTTGTCTAACCTTATAATATCAAAATCACCACCTGTAAATTTGCAACTATTTATGCACATGTTTCTACATGTTTGACTGTATGTGTTCTTATATAGTAATCACATTATGTACATCCATACTCCACAGGGGTTAGTGGTAAAGATTACTCTTTCTTAGTGGGATTTGAGTTGGTCATTGTGACACCAATAACTTTCGTAAAACTTGTATTCTGTGGCTTTTGTGATCCATTACATGAACCGTCAAATTGGTGTACATGATCTTGTAGATATGAATAATCTGTTTTCTCTTTGTAAATTTTTTATGATGGCATTAGCAGACATAATAATGCGGGAATCTCTGGTCATATTCATGTTTTATATTCAAAATAGACAAAACAAGTTATCAATTCGGTTGGAAGCACCCTGCTACAACTAGGGTTTATCTCACATGCGACCTTCTTAGTCAAGAGGATATATTTATTGGCCCTCAGAATTTTTTTCTCTAGTTAAGCATGATTTAAAAGAATTATGAGGTTTTGATAGATTAAATTTTTGGAGTATTATGTCAAGGTTAGTAGGATTTTATTGCATGGATTGATTAAACTGAAGTATTAAAGTTGTAAGATTGTATAAGGGCAAATTGGGCATGACACGTAAGGGTATAAGACATAAGGCATTAGGCAAGGGGCAAAATGGACATTGCACAATCATAAAGGGTATAATAAGAAGAAGAAAGGCGGTCTTGTATTTAGAAGAAGAAGAAAACGTGGATGAAGAGGAAAAGAAGAGAGAAGAGAAAATCTAGGGTTTGTGAAGATCTTGAAGAGTTTGAAGATTTTAAAGCTTCAACAAGTAAGTTATGCTTTAAATTTCATGGGTATGGTTGAATGAAACTCAAATATAGCTTAATATAGGTAGAAAGTTTTTGATAAATAGTATAGGCAAGTGTTCTCTATTAGGGTAAATGATCAATGATAGATTTTGATGTATTTGTCAATGATATTAGGTTGAAATGAGGTTGGAAATGAAGTAGAAGAGATGGTTTAGGGTTAAGATGGGTTACATGTGAAAGATGGGAAGTAAAAAGGTAGAGAATGTCGAAAAACGTGTTCTCAGAACACGTTTCGGGAGAAGTTCGCTGGTTTCGCCGTGGCGAACTCAACTATCTAGCACAGAACATATTTTAGGATTTTGGGTATAACTTTTTTTGTAGTTATCTAAATGAGGTGATTTTTAATTTTGTGTAAACTATGATGAAATTGAGTTCTAATTCAGTCTCTAAGGCTCTTAATTTTTGGATGGAAGTTGATCATAGAATATTGTTTTAGTATAAGAAGAGCCCGAAAATGATCGGGGCATGACTTTTAGAGTACTGAACCAATTTGAATTATTTTGGAGTCATTAGAAACTTAAGACAATGGGGAACATTTTTCTAGAAGAAAGTATGATCAAATTTTTTCATTTACCTAATCATAAATTGAAATTTCTATTGAATGGAATTTTTGGCTATTGTTAAAAGAAAGCAAGGAAGGCAAGAGGAGCAAAGGTTGACGCACCTTTGAACAAGTCTTTAAGCAAGGAAATCAACATGGGTTTCATGTTTATGATATAGTAACTAAGCCACTAAATGTTTTCTTTGAATCAAGAAAGTTTAATGGTTTCAATTGTATCATAGATGTTACATTTATTTGCTTCTTGATTATGTCGAGAAATTGTTATATATATTTGCTACATGAATTGTATTGAAAACCTATGAAAAGACTTTGAAAATGTCTCTTTGAAAAGATGCAAGTTTATGAAATCAATTTTCAGAAATGATTTTCTAAATATCTCATGCTTATGAAAAACAAGTTTCCGAAAAGTGCCATTTTGGGCAACAAATTTACAAGATTATGAAATACATGTTATATGGGTTTGGTTTGGTCCATTCTGTTGTTAAGTGCACTTTGAATAAAGGCTTCTCTCACCTTCCCGCTAGTGGTATGGAGCTCTTTCAGGGACTCCCTCATGTTTACGACTACAAAAAACCACTCTGTTGGATTGTGTTAGTTCGTTCTATTCATGACTTCACAGGACCATTATATGGCCATGTGTGAGTTCGTTATGTTTATGGACCTTCCAGACCATTTTAATGTGCTTAGGTGCTTATGATATGTTAGCAAGTTGATGCATACATGATTTGCATTGTTGAGAATTTTGAGAAATAAGTGTTTTGTGATTTTAATGTGGAATGACTATGTTTATGAAAATGTTCACTGGAAATGAGCTTTATAAATGGTTTTGCTTGTTATCTATTATAAACTTGCTACCCAACCCCCTTCCGTCCCATCTTCAGGTGAAGAAAATGAGATCGAGTGATCAAGAGTCAAGGCATTGCTTTGAGTCCTGCATGCTTTGTATTTTAAGCTAGATTTTGTAATCATGAGATTTTAGTCGCATTTCAAGGATTATTAGTTCAAGTATCTTATGTATTTTGAGATTTTGAGACATTGATGTATTGTGGTTTGAAATGTCATTACAACTTTTTAGAAAAACTCTTATCTTTTGATGTTAATGAATTATGAATCATGTATGGATGATGTTGAGTGGAAGTATGAATTTGCATATGAATAAGATTGAGTTGAAGTTAGGTATACTTGAGAAAGCTATCGTTTTGAGGTGATGACTTTTGAACATGAATTGTTGATACACATAAGTGACATGTTATGGAAAAAAAGAAAGATAGGAAATTATGAAGGATGAGAATTAGTTGTAAGTAATGAATTAAATGAAAAGAGACTAGAGTTTGATGAGATAATATTGATAGTTGAATTGTCATAAAATAATTTTGCATCAAAGTAAGTGAATTTGAGACAACTTAGACTAAAATTAAGGTTAGGAAAGATGGAAGGTATTTCGATGTGATTTTTTTGACATCTTCGTCGTGGCAAAGTCCAGCTTCTCGCTGTGGCGTAATTATTCATTTTCGTCACGACGAAGTCAAGGTTCTCGCCACGGCGTATTTATCCCGAGAAGAGCAGAAGGGAAAATTTTGGACCTTCACCGCAGTAAAGTCAAGAGTTTGCCGCGACGAACTTCACCCGAAGGAAACATATGGAATTGCTCCCATATGTTCGCTGCGGCAAACTTGCCATGCCTCTTAAGGATTTTTTTTCCACTACGCCAAACTTGAAGTTTCATAATCTCATAGCATCAAAGCAAGAAGATGAACCGATAATGATTAAGGTGTTCTCTATTAGAAACAGCTCAAGTCTTATGATTTTTTGCAAGGAGATTTTCATGGGAATAAGCTCACGTTTTTATGACCTCCGAGTTGGACTTCGAAAATGGGGTCCAACAGTTGTGGTATCAGAGCTCTAGGTTTAGTATCTTACATGGGCACACGTGCATAAATTACAAACATGAGCAATTGTTAAGAGTTTGAGCTGATAGAATTAGCGAGAAAAATGATACTCTTTTATGATATGAGAAAATGAAAGATTGTGGATATTTAGAAATAAGAGATATTACATAATCTGATATGTTAAGCATAGATTCAGCACTTATCGTTATGTCAATGAATTTGGTGATAGAATTTTATTGTGGATATGTACTTAAATTTATATGGATGTGAAATTATATTCATGAATTGACTGAGAGATAGTATATGGGTAAATATGATGGATAATGATTCAATGTATTTGGATTGGGGGATGCATTATTGAATATGACATCAATGTTGCAATGTGGTGATATGTCCCGGGAGGTGATATCGAGGTGAATGTATTGTCTTGGATTGTTTGAAGAATATAAGGATATAAGCAAAAACGATAAGATTAGAATGTACAAGCATAATGCAATGAAAACATAACCTTGTTATGATCTTAAGAAGAGGAAATTATAACCGAAGTGGTTGTTCGATTGATGTGACAAGAGTTATGATCCACCATAAGAAGATATTAATAGAATTGAGATTAGAATTTCAAGATGGCTATATGTCTATAATTCCAAATTGATTAAGAAAGTACGTAGGGAAAATGAAACAAAGGATGGTGATAAATGTAGAAGTTCTCAAGGTTTTGTCGACCAGTTATTATGAGTGCATATTCCATAGTGTGATTACATAGGTGAATAATGTGATTGAGTACATACAAGATCTATATTTGGATATGGTATAATAGTAAAAATTATGAGATACATCAGAGTAACAAAATGGTATTATGGTATAGGTGATTATGCTGAAAAGGTAATTAATAGGGATGAGTAAATTTTGAATAATCATAAAAGATTCAGAGGTTATTCAAACTCAATTGTGATTGATGTATCATTAGCATGAGATATGGATTAATGACCTACCGAAATCAATTTTATATATAAAATGTAATGATTTTGATGGTGCATACCAAAACATAAGAGTAAACAAATATGCCTCTTATTTCATTGAGATTTATTATAATGAATATTTTGATCATATAAAGTGTGACAGAAGTTGAAATTATTGAAATATTATAAACAGATAAAATTGATCTTATTGAGGTATTAAGAAAGGTTGAAACAGTAATGGTGATTATAGTTGATTGATAAAGATTGCATGAACAGTATAGATGATAGTAGCAAGAAATTTTTTTTTGAAGAAGAACTTCATTGAATTAGGATAAGCAGATCAGATAGTTTATATTTAGAATGATTGAAAAAAAGGACAAATCATAAAGGAATATTTAACAAGTCAAAAGTGAATATTGGAGTCATGTCCCTAGTGGAGACTCAAGCATAATGGGTAGAGTATGCTAATGAGAATGTATGTATTTTATCTTATCCAACTATGTGAATGGATTTCTAAATTTGAGGAGGCATCGATTTGCTACTATGAGGAGTATACAAGTCCACGTTATATTCTATGTAAGTATGTTCGAGAGATACAAAAAGTTGACCTAATGAATGTGTTACGAACACAGGAAGTTAAGATTGAAAATAAATTGAAATGTGTGGAGAAATTAGTATGAATGAGCAGACAGTAGAATAAGTCAATGTGAAATCAGAGGAAATTGAATTAATTGAAAAAATCAATCGAGAAAGGAAGTCAATTGAGAAACTGAGTATAACAAGAAATAATGTTACCTCTTCGAGGAATCAGTTATTTAAGGTAGTATGAGAACTAATCATAGGCATATGGAGCTTTGGAAATAATTGTTTGAGTTAACAAATGCCCCGATAGTACTATGGTATTGTAGATTAAAGTGAACCAAGCAAAAATTTATGATATATTAAATGTATTTGAAAAGTTGAGAAGAATAGTTTGAATACTTAGAAAAAAACGTGTAAATCGTATGAGTAATAAAAGTAAAGAGAATTTTGAGGAATTATAACACCGATATTAATTAGATCATGTGGATTTAGAGATTTTATAGTATACAATGATGTTTTATAAGAGATTAGAATAAAATCCAATGCAGCATGATGAAGGGATTTCATATACATGGAGATAATTGAAACCTCACAGGTTGATTATTTGATACATGAATCGAAACATGCTGCAATAGTGATTATTTTAAAGGTTTGGAGGCATTATAAGTATAGAAACATTTTGAAATATGTAGATCATGTAATTTTAAGGTAAATGCTGAGTTGAAAGAATTGAATATGAGACTGAGGAAATAAATAGAGTTATTTGAAGGATTATGATTGTACAAATGAGTACTATACTGGTGAAACTAGTGTTGTAATCAGATGCGTTGAATAGAGAACCCGATAGCAGTAAAGCATGAATTCAAAATATTGAGGTTATCGAATCTAGTGCAAAAAGAGGAGCATAGAATGTTGAATTGAATTTTGGGCAAATTGATTAGTTTACGATCAGTTTCACATAAACAAAGCCCAAATTAAGGATTCATAAATTGTGAACCTTACTAAGAAATTGGAAATGAATACGAATTTTGAGTTCGAATAGGAAGAATGATACTTTGTGATTGAAATAAGAAGTATGCGTATGGATAAAGATGATGGAGCAAAGAGATTATTAGAGAAGCATGAATAACAACCTATGATGTACATCCTAGTAGGAATACACTGAGATAGCGTTTGATGACTAAGGAGGTAGAAGCTAGTGACCACGCTTGTGAGTTGCCAACAGTCTTGACTGTTGTGGATATGCCTAAAGCTTATATTGTGGAGTTCATAGGAACATGAAGTCAATATATAGTTCTGTTTGATTTTTAAGCATTACAATCATTATCACAGTGATTTCCCTAGAATACTGTATAAGGAGTTAGATAAAAGAAGAGTCATTTGCTTTTGCATTGCGATGAATAAGGCCTAAAATGGTTGAAGGCCAAAATTGATTGAGAGATTGCTAATAAGAGAAATTGATCTATATTAGAAATTAAGTAATTCAAGGAAGATGAGTAAAATAGGTAGATCAACACCAAGAGTATGAATATAGTGAGATAGACATAAGAGTTAAGTGTGTTAACACCACATTGATGTGAATTATTACCACATTGATGTGAATTATTAAGTGAAAGATGAATTATCTCTGAGAGTATCACCGTGCCGAGGTATTCTCAGGTTAGGAAGAAGGATTAGCTAAGCCCCACATGAATTGATCTGTATGAAATAATTATGAGAAATGCTACTAATGAAAGATGCCTCCGATTTGTAATGTGATATATGTGAGTATGCTAAGAATATTGATATGATATGATATGATATTGGTGTTATTGACTGGGGAAGTGAAAATTGTGAGTAATCTGAAATATATTGAGAAAACATATAAGATAGTGTGATATCTGAATAAGTCTTTGAAGGATTGTTTTGAATTTATTGACTAGGGTGATTTGAAAGAAATTATTTAAGCGATAAAGTTAAATGGAAAACGGATGAAGCATACCCTTACCTATTAATCAGTCATATAAGAATTTCGAGGATGAAATTCTTTTAAGAGGGGGAAAAATGTTGGCCACTAGAATTTTTTTCTCTAGTTAAGCATGATTTAAAAAAATTTGAGGTATTGATAGTTTAAATTTTTGGAGTTAATTATTATGTCAAGGTTAGTAGGATTTTATTGCATGGATTGATCGAATTGAAGTATTAAAGATGTAAGATTGTATAAGGGCAAATTAGGCATGACACTTAAGGGTATAAGACATAAGGCATTAGGCAAGGGGCAAAATGGGCATTGCACATTCATAAAGGGTATAATAAGAAGAAGAAAGCTGGTCTTGTATTTGGAAGAAGAAGAAAACGTGGATGAAGAGGAAAAGAAGAGAGAAAAGAAAATCTAAGGTTTGTGAAGATCTTGAAGAGTTTGAAGATTTTGAAGCTTCAACAAGTAAGTTATGCTTTAAATTTCATGGGTATGGTTGAATGAAACTCAAATATAGCTTAATATGGGTAGAAAGTTGTTGATGAATGGTATAGGCAAGTGTTTTCTATTAGGGTAAATGATCAAAGATAGATTTTGATGTATTTGTCAATGATATTGGGTTGAAATGAGGTTTGAAATGAAGCAGAAGCAATGGTTTAGTGTTTAGATAGGTTATATGCGAAAGATGGGAAGTAAAAAGGTGAAGAATGTCGAAAAACGTGTTCTTGGAACATGTTTCTGGAGAAGTTCGCTGGTTTCACCGCGGCGAACTCAACTTTTCAGCATAGAACATGTTTTGGTATTTTGGGTATGACTTTTTGTGTAGTTATCTAAATGAGGTGATATTTAATTTGATGTAAATTAGAGACATAGGACTACAAATTGTATGAAGAAATTGAGTTCTAATTCAGTCTCTAAGGATATTAATGTTTGGATGGAAGTTGATCATAGAATGTTGTTTTAGTATAAGAACAGCCAGAAAATGATTGGGGCATAACTTTTAGAGTACTGAACCAAATTGAATGATTTTGGAGTCATTAAAAACTTAAGACAATAGGGAACATTGTTCTAGAAGAAAGTATGATCAATTTCTTCATTTACCTAATCATAAATTGAAATTCCTATTGAATGAAATTTTTGGCTATTGTTAAAGGAAAGCAAGGAAGGTAAGAGGACAAAGGGTGAGGCACCTTTGAACAAGTCTTTAAGAAAGGAAATCAAGATGAGTTTCATGTTTATAATAGAGTAAATAAGCTACTAAATGTTTTCTTTGAATAAAAAAAGTTTAATGATTTCAATTGCATCATAGATGTTGTATTTATTTGTTTGATGAAGATGAAACTTGAGCAAGCAATGAAAGAATTTCAAGAGGGGAAAAAATGAAAGGATGAAACTGAGCAAGTAATAATGACTCAAAAGCTTAGAACTCAGAGTCCAGTTGGAGACAATGATAACTTGAAGATGGATTGGGTCGACAGGTAGGATCAAGTCAACTTCATTTGTGTATTGAATTTAGTGATGTTCTTAACAAATTTATTAACAATTCGACATATCTTTTTTCTTTATAACATTTCTCACAAAGACATATTTTATTCCTTCTCTCATAATTAATTATCTTTTAATTAATTTTTTTGTATTAACTCTTTTTATTAAAATTATATTTAAGGCATTAGTTACATATATAATTGCTTAATTTTTAAAAATTATATTCAAATGTTATTTTTAACAAGAAATTCAATATTTTTCATAACTTAAGCACTATTAGATTATAATAGATATAGTGTAATTAATAAAAAAAATTGTAAGGTGTGCATTTCGGAACCTTCGGATGAAATGTAGATTGTTAAAACATTCTTTAAGTGATTCTTTCAATAAATTAAGAGATGCATACAATTTTCAATAAAACAGTTTTTCCTTGTTTTAGATGATTTGGTTATAATTTTATAACTTATTTAATAAAAAAATAAAAGTTTTAGGGTTTTAATTAAATGTGAATTTTTAAATTATTTTAGAAATACTTATTAAAAATAGTTAATAATACATGTTTTATCCATTATAACATAAGATTAAAAAGGTTCACCGGCTAGTAGTCGAAATATTCTCAAAGTAACATGAAATTCACTAACAGTCCACATATTTCGATATTTTTAATTGATATAGTACTTCCATTGTAATTTTTTTCTCATATCTTTAATTGATATTTCTTAGAAACATTGATGTTCCTTAATTGATCTGTTAGTTTTGTAACATTGATGTTAAATTCTCTGAAGTGTCTCAATTATAGCCAACAAAGACATACTCATGAATTCTTGATTCGATGATTCCCCTACGAGAAAGAAACATTTTTGTGAGTAATTTGTCTTCAGCAACAAGCCATAAAAAGAATTTGATTTTGGAGAAAACTCCATATCAGATTTGCCAGATTGTTCTTTGCTGTTTGAAATTCTCTGACACATGAGCAGTCAAGAGAGGGTGTCTTGTTTGCTAGACTATGGTTAGATAGAGGATATACGCGTGGTTAAAGACACGAAAAAGAATATATGTTTTATACTTCATGATTCGTTCGAAATTTATTTTTTTGAAGACGGAGGATATGATTTTAGCACTAGCAAAGGGATGATGTTACCGAAGTTGTACTAGAATGACATGCGGTTGCTTTTTCATCAGCAGGATATGGCTGTGAAAAAACTGGAAGAGTTGTCACGGCTTCCAGCATTCTGCACTCCCACCTTACAAAAAGTGCATGTGGGGTTGATTGACATGCTTCCTTGTGTTGGAGATGGCTTAGACGTTCAGACACAGTTAGCTTGGACATGCAACCCATGCATCGACGAATGAGGAAGAAGCGTCCGTAGAAGATCAAGATTGGCCAGTTAATGATCAGTTAGGATTTGAATGTTATAAATGAAGAATTCGATTTGATTTGTATAAGTACATTGTTTAGACTGTTAATCAATAACTATCGGAGGAAATCTCAACAATTGGTTGAGTTCTTAAACTTACTCTGTTCACCCCTGTTTCATATAAGCTCTCTCACTCTAAAACTTCTCTCTACATTTCATCGTTCTTTCTTGTTTTCTTTGGCATATGATTGATCGGTAACAACACCTTGTCTGTCCAATGTTGACCACTTGATGGACGTGAGTGGTGAATGAGACCCACTTCTTTCCCACACGTTTCTTTTCAAAGTCCCACTTCTTCCTCTATTTTAATAAATGTTTACCTCCTACAACTTTTATTAAATTCTCTGAAGCGTCTCAATTATAGTCATAAAAGACATACTCTTGAATTCTTCAATCGATGATTCCCCTACGAGAAAGAAATATTTTTGTGAGTAATTTGCCTTTAGCAACAAACCATAAAAAGAATTTGATTTTGGAGAGAGCTTCATATCAGATTCGCCATATTGTTACTGGTTGTGCTCTTTCCTGTTTGAAATTCCTGGACACATGCATAAGCAGACATTGAACTTCTTGTTTTTATTTGGCAGTCAAGAGAGAGTGTCTTGTTTGCCAGAGTATGCTTATATAGAGAATACACGTGTGGTTAAAGACAAGAAAAAGAATATATGTTTTTTACTTCATGATTCGTTTGAAAATTAATTTTTTGAAGACGGAGGATATGATTTTTTCAATAGCAAAGTGATGATGCTACAAAGTTGCACTAAAGTCCAGAATGACATGTGGTTGCTTGTTCAACAGCAAACTATGGCTGTGAAAAACTGGAAAAGTTCTCACGGCTTAACAAGATTCCGCACTCCCACCTTACAACTTCTTTCTTGCAATTGTTTTTGCCATGTACCGTCTTCTCAAAAGCTCGACCAAAGTGCATGCAAGCTGTAAGTGAGGTTGATTGGCATGCTTCCTTTATGTATTAAATGTTTACCAACTACAACTTTTATTATTAAATGTTTGCCAACTACAACAACTTGTAAGGAAAGATGTGAAATTTCTTGCATGAGATTTCCACAGAGGGTTTTCAAATAGTCTATAAATAGAGAATTTCATTTCTGCCCCTCTACAACCATTGTCTTCTTCAAATTCTCATAACCCTTTTGCTTACCCCCTTTCATCCCTGAAAATGGTTGATGCTATTATTTCTGCTGTGGTGGGGGATCTAACCTCCATGATGCTGAGTACCATAAAAGAAGAGGTAAAGTTGGTGACTGGAGTTAACGATGAAGTTAAGAAACTCGTGAGCAATTTCAACTCCATTCAGGCCCTGCTAGATGATGCAGAGGAGCAACAACTGAAGGAGACTTCTGTCAAGAACTGGTTGTTTAACCTCAAAACTGTTTCATATGAAATGGACGACGTGATTGATGAGTGGAAGACCTGGATTCAGAAATCACAACTCCAACCTTCCGATCCCATTACTCTCAAGCACAAGGTATTCTCTATTTTTCGCTGCAACTGCTTTACTATGCGCGATGTTGGTCTTCGTCATGTTATCGGTGGCAGAATAAAGGAAATCCATCAAATGCTAGATAACATTGCAACCGATAAAGTTCGGTATCAACTTTATTCAACCAACAAATCTGATAAGCATATCGAGAGACACGCCACTACATCTTTCGTTGAAACACAAAAGGTAAAAGGCAGAGATGTAGAAAAAATTCAGGTAAAAAACAAGATACTTGAGGCGCAATCTAATCCCCATATCATCTCTCTTGTTGGGTTGGGAGGAATTGGAAAAACCGCGTTAGCAAAATTAATTTATAACGATAGTGAAATCCAAACCCGTTTTGAGAAGATGATATGGGTGTGCGTTTCGGAGCCTTTTGATGAAATGCGCATTGCAAAAGCAATTCTCGAATCTCTTCGTGGTCCTTCTATTGCACATGATTTTAAAGAATTAGATAATGTGTTAAGGGAAATAAGGAAAGATCTCAATGAGAAAACATTCTTGCTTGTTTTAGATGACGTGTGGAATGAGAGTCCTAGTAAATGGGAGGAATTGAAGCAATCTCTTACATGTGGTTTACTAGGAAGTACAATTCTAGTAACGACTCGTAAGGAAAATGTTGCTATAGTCATGGGGTGTAATTATAAGAATATTTACAAAGTAGGACTTTTGAATCCGGAGGAATGTTGGTCAATAATTAGTCAAGTTAGTCTTGTTCAAAGTGATGGTCAAAGGTTGGAGAGCATTGGTAGGAGAATTGCTGAGAAATGCAGGGGATTGCCTCTTGTTGCTAACATTGTAGGAGGACTTTTGCGCTTTAAAAAATCTGAAAAAGAATGGTCGAGAGTCTTGGAAAAAGAGGAATGGAAAGGTAGTGATGACTTAGATCCTCTAAAGCTTAGTTATTATGATTTGCCATTGTCATTAAAGCAATGTTTTAAATATTGTGCAATATTTCCTAAAGATTCTATGATTGAAAAGGAAAGATTGATTAGAATGTGGATGGCTCAAGGTTATTTAAGAGGAGAAGAAAAAGAAGAAGATTTGGAGATAGTTGGTGAGACTTATTATAATAATTTGATTGCACGTTCTTTGCTTCTAACATATCATGATGATGATGAGTTTAAATTGCATGACATGGTAAGTGATTTAGCCCAAACATTTGCAAAAGATGAGTGCTTGATGATAGAAGTCTCAAATGGTACAGAGTTTAATAAAAACTCTTTACGCTCAAATGTAAATGCTCGTCATTTAACTTTGGTGGTAGAAAAAGATGCTTCATTTCCTGTATTTATTTATGGTCTCAACAAATTACGCAGTTTGAACATTCAATTTCTTAGGTATGGATCATCATTGGCCGTTGATGCAATTAAGGATATATTTGATGGTTTGACATGTCTAAGGACTTTAGATCTTAGCAATTGTGGCATCAAAGAAGTTCCATCTTCGATAAATAGATTAGTTCATCTTAGGTGGCTTGACTTGGCTGTGAATGAAACTCTAGAGAAGTTACCAGATAGTTTGTGTGAGTGTTACAATTTGCAGACGTTAAATCTCGGATATTGTAGGAGTCTAGTAGAATTGCCTCAAGGGATTGGGAAACTAATCAACTTAATGTATTTGGATTTGGATTTGTATACTGACATATATTTTCCTAAAGGAATAGAAAATCTCTTGCGTCTGAAAGACTTGAGAAACTTCTTGGTATGTGTGTATGAGAATGGAGCATCTTCTATTGTTGAAATGGAGAAGTTGAATAATATCAGAGGAAGTTTGACTATAAGAGGGTTGAGAAATGTGAGAAAGATAGAAGAGGCAAGAAAAGCACAACTTATGAAGAAAAAAAACATCATTGCTTTGAAATTGATTTTTGATGGAGATCATGTGCAAGAAGATGAGGAAGAGTTACTTGAAGCTTTAGAGCCACCTTCGGATTTGGAAACATTAAGAATAGAAGAGTACGAAGGCAAGACGTTGTTCCCAAGTTGGGTGATGAAGTTGAATCTACTGAGGAAGCTTTACATTACTGAGTGTAGAAATTGTGAGGAATTGCCTCCATTGGGAAAGTTGTCAAGCCTTGAAAAGCTACGCATGGAGAAAATGAGGGTGAAAAGAGTGGGTGTTGAATTTTTTGGAATAGAAAAAGAAAAAGAAACGGCAACATCTTTCGTATCATTTCCAAAATTGAAGATGCTTACATTTGCGGAATTTTTGGAATGGGAAGAGTGGGATGATATTGATGGGTGGTTGATGGAGAGTTTTAATAATACAGTTATGCCATGCCTTAATATTCTCCGTATCTGGGACTGCCCAAAGTTGAAGACATTGCCATATTGTTTACTATCACCGACCATCACCCCCAAACTCCAAGTGTTAGAGATAGTCAACTGTGATGCTCTTCATCCAATCCAAACAGACAAACTTTCTCACATACGTGATCGCTGGCCACGTTAAGCAGAATAAGGTACGTTCTTATTCTTTATTTACTCCCTCTTAGTTAACTGTATTTTTTAATATATTGACTATTTCTTTTAATTTAAAAATTATGTTCTTTTAATAAATATAAAATCAACAAATCACCCCCAAACTCTATCGGTTAATTATAGAAAGAGTGTGATGCTCTTCAACAAATCCAAAACGACAAACTTTCTCACTTATCTGAAGCTGAATAAGGTACGTTATTGTTCTTTATTTACTCTCTCGTAGTTAACTTAACTGTATTTTTTTAATTTAAAAATTATGTTCTTTTAATAAATATAAATCAAATTAAAATTTTGAAATCATATATATTTCACTTATAAAGTTTTAATTGCTAATTTTACTTCTGTTTCGATCTCCATCCATGTCAGAAGAAGAAAAAGAAGACGGAGAAGAAGAAGAAAAAGAAGAAGAACGTGGGATCTGCTGCTTCTAACAGAGCAAAGCCAGGAGAAGAAAAGACAGACATTGGACAATTTGAGGGATGTTGTGATTGTTGAGCCTAGCGTTGATGATGATGTTGCGGCAGATGAGAATGGCGGCGTTGGACTTCAAACACCAAGTCGGTGCTTTTTCATCATTAAATATGCCTCTGAAGAAACTGGGAGAGCTCTGATTGCCTTCAACAGTCAACACTGCCACCATTGTACGTTTTTTATTGCATTTTCTTTTGCCTCCTCAGTACTTTTTTTTTTTTTTGAGAAGTAATTGAAGTTTGTGATGTGTTGAATGAATCGATGAATGAATGAATACTACTTTGGGCCTTTGGCCCAGTTTGATAAGTAATTGTGCCCCATCTCAAAATGATAAATTTTTTAAGTTTACGGCTTATTCCTTGATAGAGTAACTGTAAGCAGAGTATGGGTTTTCAGGTTTCAAAGGTCAGCTGAAGCATGTGAGATCAGAGCATCAATCTTCTTGTTCTTATGTAACAATTAAATACTTGGGCCATTGGTTAATGCACAGTATTGGCGTTTTCAGGTTCAATGTATTCAATTAGTGAGTATAATGCTTTGTGTAAATTTTCAATTTTATAATATTTCATAACATTTTTAGTTGATTCATAACATCAAGACAACTCTTTCGATCCCATTCCTCTGTTGGACAAGTTACTCTATCTTTTGGTCTCGTCATGTAGTTGCTCAAACAAACAGGTTTCTTTCCTGGGCCTCGGTGCTTGAAGGCGCAGCTTTAGCAGCGGAAGTGCAGATAGCTGTTTAGTCTTGGTCTGGGTGGTGGAGTTTTGCTTGTATGCTATTTGGCATGTATTATGTGTGTATATATATATATATATAGGAAAGCAGCCGGTGGTTCAACGACCTATACACATCTCAGATTCTCGATGTGGTTTGCTCCTTTATCTTTAACCCATCAGGATTTGTGGTTTATCACCTAAAGGCCACCAAGGAAAGCGATTTTGGCGGAAGCCGGAGCATCATCGTAAGTATATATACTTGCAAGCAATATCTTAGGTGACAATGCAATACACTGGCTTTGTATGTTGTTATAATAGCGACTTAGTTCTTCAGTTGGAAACATGACACATACATGTATGGTGTTATAATCATCAGATAGCACAAGCTTGCAGACCGATAGCAGAAGGTATGAAAATGTGGTTCTGTGAAAGCTCTAGCCAGAGAGTACTGAGTACATGATGGGTCTGGTCATCTTTGCACAAATGACTGTTTCGGCCTGGTTCCTATCATCTCCGAGTTCCAAACCAGACTTCTCCTCAACCAAGCTTTCAGCAGAAGCCTTCAGATCCAACGAATCCTATCAAGTGGAAAGAAATACAAATAGAAAGAATAACAAAAAGAAAAGGAGAGAAATATGTACAAGAGACTCTAGATATCTATACTTTGTGAACACAAAAAAAAAAAAAACAAACAGTTGATAGAAAACAGCAAAAAGAAAAGGAGAGAAATATGTACAAGAGACTCTAGATATCTATACTTTGTGAACACAAAAAAAAAACAAACAGTTGATAGAAAACAGAAAAGTAGTTAAATTGCAGTTCCCACAGAAACAAGAAAAACTCAGTGCTATTATTGGGACATACCTTATCAATAACATCAGTGCTATTATTGATGGATCCATCTAAGAAATGGTTAAGTTCCAAGTCGAGGTTTGATAGATGGTACTAAAATCTTAGTCCTTGAGTGTTGAATTACTATATTGTTGTTTTAGATCCTTGGATTTCCTTTAGCATGTTTACCTGATGTCAAGTCCAAGAATTTGTATCTGAACATATATTAGATTCCTTCACTAGTCATTGCTTCTTTGGGACGGCAGCTAAATATAACTCCTTGATCTCTAGAGTTGATTCATAAATTTGTGATCTCCAGGATTTTAAGTTATAATGT
>JANZLF010000220.1:32957820-32970080 GCA_026546835.1 Erythroxylum foetidum | reverse complement strand
TTTCATTTTGTATTATCAAATAACAAATTATATTTTAATTGAAATTTTATTATTTCTTATTTATTAACATAAAATATAACAACAATAATATTCTGAATAAAAATGTACACGAAAATATAAAACTGGGCTAATTTTATAAATTAATTTTAATAATAAAAGATGAAAGGTAAAAAAAAATGTTAAGAATATTTCTTTTTCGTGTGAAAAATAAAGTTGTGGATTTGAGTGAAAAGCACCGCAGCATCTCAAAATTGAAGAAAACTCTACTCTATTTTGGAGGAATGGGTTGGAGATGTCCTTAGTTGTGAAGTATTAACTCATTAATTAATTTCTTTAAATTACATAATTTATATATTATTACATACTTTATAATTATTTAGTACAAATTCTAATAGTAATTACGATTTTCATTTATTTACACCTTAAATATAATGACTATAAATTTTATTAATATTTTAAAAATTAATCACATAACAACGACAATTTAAGAAAAGTCTTGTTGATACACCGACCGTGTTTAAAAAGCAATCACAATATTCCAAAATCCAAACTCTTTTAGAAGTAAATTCAACCCAAATTCAAAAGCCAATTGCAGTGCTTTGCCACCTAATCTAACAACAAAAAGCTTGAAATTTGTTGACTCCAACACAGCAAAAGGTCATAACAGAACCAACCAAAAACAGAGGTGGAGATATCCCCACACCCTTTTGTTTCCTTGGGTGTCTATTCCATACAAAATCTGAAATAGTAGAGTATGGTTAAAACTCCACTAAAAGAAGAAGCAATAGTAAATGAGAAGACCCATACCTGGACAAAGCAACAACTCTATGACACATGATCCACAACTACTGGTTCCCTCAAAAAAAGTATAATACTCCAATTTCATAAAAAGTTGGGGAGAAGTCATTAACATTTCAGGATCAACACTCAAGGTGGTGTTCAACATAGGAACAAGCACTAAGATGAGCTCAAGTGGACCTCATGAAACTGCATTGGTGTTTGACATGTGCTCTGATTGGAGGAGGAGGCCCTGTTTCTCGGCCTATACACGTTGTGTTAGTGCTCTTTCCAAAAACAGAGCACCCATCTGAACCGCGAATTTCACTAGGGTCCAGCAAAATCTTGTTGCCTTTTCACCTGTCTGTAACCAAGTGGACCTCACATTTATTACACGTTACATAGTATATGTACGCGACACCCAATCCCATTTGTTTCATTGAGAAAAGTCGAAAGCTCTGTTTTTTTTGGTCTCTCTTTTCTCTTTTACCCTTTCAATGTCCTGGAGGCTCTGTATTGTGATTGCTTAGACGGTGAACTTGGAACCAAAGCAGTATCAGTTCTTCTATTTGCTGTAAAAATAATCCACCATCCAGTTACGTTTTCTTGTTTTAGTTTTCTGTTTCTCAAAATCCCAACTTTTCTTTTCTGTTTTTAATCTTCTGAGGTCGAAGGAATATGATTCCTGTGTTCATAGTCTTTGTCCTGTTCATGTCCACTGCTTCTTCCGCTGCCACACTCCGACCAGGGTTTTACAAAGAGACATGCCCTGATGCAGAATCCATTGTCAGAAATGTGATGAGGAAGAACATGATTAAAGAACCAAGAAGTGTTTCCTCTGTTATGCGATTCCAGTTCCACGATTGCTTTGTCAATGTAAGATGACGACACTCGTACATATTCCCTCTTGTTCAATCATCTGAAATCAATTGTTTTGCAGGGGTGTGATGGTTCTTTGTTGTTGGATGATACTCCGACCCAAAAAGGGGAGAAGCAAGGTCTGTCCAACGTAAACTCTTTGAGGTCTTTCGAGGTCGTCGATGAAGTGAAGGCAGAGTTGGAGAAGGCATGTCCGGGAACCGTTTCTTGCGCAGACATCATAATCATGGCTGCAAGAGATGCTGTTGCTCTGGTAATGTCGACTAAAGAAACCTTGAACTTGGGCCTTACTTTCTTTGTTGATCTTATCAACTTAGGTCCAGAATGACATGATTGTTGTGTTTCGACCACCGAGGCATTCTCGCCCCGGATATTCTGCAAGATGGGCACTTTTTGTCCAACTTTTGTCATCTGTTTCGTCTGTCTTTATTCAATCAAACACTCAGAACAGAACACTCACATGGTAATCCCTATAAAAAAATGCATCTTGGACTGATATTCGATGCCATTTTCAAAGTTCCACAAAAGCTGCATTTGACCTTTTGGTATAACTATTCCATTTTTCTGGTGTAGCATACCATTGAAAGAAGGTAAAGAGTACTTTGTATTAATCTCAATCCGAGTTTTTGGCCCTGTTGATTATGATTATCGTTACTTTCTAGACATGAATGGTTAGTAGGATACAGCACTAGAGACCTGAAATTTTACCCTTTTGTTCCGTTTTTGTCCCAAACCAGACTGGAGGACCTTACTGGGAAGTGAAGCTGGGAAGGAAAGACAGTTTGAGTGCAAGTATAGAGAAATCAGATGCAATCATGCCGAGTCCAAGAGCCAATGCAAGTTTTCTGATTAATCTCTTTGCCAAGTTCAATCTCTCTGTTAAGGACCTAGTTGTACTTTCAGGGTCACACTCCATAGGCCAAGCTCGGTGCTTCTCTATAGTCTTCAGGCTCTACAACCAGTCTGGAAGTGGCAAACCAGACCCAGCCATGGACCCAGCGTTCAGGGAAAAGCTAAACAAGCTGTGTCCCCTTGGTGGTGATGGGAATGTGACAGGAGACCTCGACTCAACACCGACCATATTCGACAATGTATATTTTAAAGATCTGGTTGCTAGGAGAGGATTCCTGAACTCTGACCAAACCCTGTACACATTCCCTCAAACAAGAGGGTACGTGACACTGTTTAGCCAAGACCAAGATGCATTCTTTAAGGCCTTTATTGAGTCGATGATTAAACTAGGTGACCTGCAGTCTGATGAACCTGGAGAGATCAGGAAAAATTGCAGAGTGGTCAATAGCCGGCCTGTTAACTTACGTTTAGAGGCTTGAAGTTGAAGGAGATTAAGTGGTATTCATTTGTATGTTTCCTCAAAACATCGGTCACATAGTTGATTAGTTCAGAGGACATGTTTTACTATTATCTTCAGGTGATTGTCGTCTTCCTGGGAAAAAAAATATCTAATCGAATAGAGTTAAGCATTAGGAAACAGAGTGTTTGGCTGTCCTGTGTTTCCAAACATTAATTACTTGGGAGTACAATATGCCTCCCTATCCCAAGTACAATATTCCCTGTCTCAGAGACCCTACTTCACTAAGTGGCAAATTAACTCTGAAGATGTCCCTAAAAATCATCCCCAAAGGATGCAATTTCCTTCTTCTCTCCATCTCCATAAGACTCTGCTTTACCCTAAAACAATTATAAAAGCTGTACTAAAGCGGTAGGAAATGGAATTCAAAGGGTTCCTAGTATTTAAGATCTCAAGTTCAATCACGTTATTACATGTGAAAATTATTACATGTGTTCCATGATTTACTGATAAGAAGTTTGGAGTTAACGTGTTAAAAATTAAAATACTAAAAGCCAAAAGAGAGGACAGAGATGATGTCATGTCCTGAGAAGATGAGGAGAAATTGGGGCTCAAGCTCAAGGTGTTGGTTGCTTGTTTCAATTTGCAGGGCCACACACTGTGTAAGATGCCTGAACTTTGAGAGGCAGAGATGAGTCTAGTGCAGGTGAAAGGGACAAGTAGTGAAAGCAACTCCGAGTCTATCTGCCTCCGAGACTTACACTAACTATCATAAATGCTTCAGGAAAACAGTGTTCTGTTTTCTGTAACTAAGTGGTCCACGTACCATTCGTCTCTATTCAATGACACCAAAAATCTACTGTCAGACTTTTTGTTTCTGTATTTTTCTTACCACTTCTAAACCCATTCCCCCTTTTACCCATGATTAAGTTTCTATTTGTCGATCTCCTATTTGTCGAGCTTTTAAAAAGTAAATATTTTTTTATTACAAAACCTTTTAAAAAAACTATTTAGTTATTAAAATAAAAAATAATTTTTTAGTAGATATAATTATTTTGACAATCAAATACAATTTTTTAAGATTATCATAAAAATATTTTTATATAAATTTTTAAATCAATTAATGACCATATTTTTTAGTCTATTTTGTTCTTTTATTTTACACATAATTTTTACAATATTCATAAACTCATCTTCACGTTTATTTTGAGATCTATATAATATTAGTTGACTTTTTATATATTTTAATATTTTTTTATATTAATTTTACTTATGTTATAATCCATATAAAAATTTGATTAGATATATTTCTATTTATATTTCATATGGTTTAAAATTACATAATAATTAATATATTGTGCTTTGCTTATTATTTAATATACCTTAAAAAATATTTATATGTATAAATATTTTTATTAAAAAATAAAATATAGTTAATCTTATTAAAAATGCTTTTTATTTTTATGTTGCCAAACAATCAACTGTATGAAACTCTTTTTAAAAAGTTGTTTTTAATTGACAGCTAAACAGTCAACTGATTTCTTAGAAAAAATTTTCGAAAAAAAGCTCTATTGATATAAATTCATCCAAATAGGCACTAAAAAATAATTTTGTTTATACGAGTATAACTCATAATTATCATTCTCTAATTGGATGTTAAGTAAAGTATTATACTTAATATATAAATATATTATCTTATAAATTATATATTTTAAGTAACACTTAACCGAGACAATAGTCAGATGTCTATTGTCCATGACTAAGTGTAACTCAAAATTTGCTTAGATCATTATAAAATAATATCGTTTTAGTGAAAAATTTTGACTAGTCAAAACAAATCTTTCCGACACGAATGTAATATATAATTTAATTAATTTTAAATTAATCTGTTAATTTTATCATAATCCCATGATCTTGACTCGGATCTGCAACATCATGGATTAAAAAAGCACCACTTGGACCACCTTTAATGCAAATTCTACCTTTGTGCAAGCCAAAGTAATAAAGTGAGAATAGTTTATGGTTTATGTGGATCCAAAAAAGGAATCTTTTTTAAGAAGTATAAAGCTATCCTTATCCACCAAACATAAACACAGTTTGACAATTGTAAGGGGACCATTGATTCATGCTCTCATCAAAAGATTGGAATCAAATCCCATCATCAAAATTAGTTATAAAGAAGAAAGGATAAGAGATGTTTTTGTCCTACCCACTAATTAAGATGACTCATGTTAGGAAGGAATAGAGGTGACAATTAGACCTGAGCTTGAATTATCCTGAGCTTAATTTTAAAAAAGATTTTATTTTATTTTTTATTTTTTAATTTTAAAAAAATTGACAGAATCGGCTTGTTATTATCCTTAGGAAGGAATTCTGAAATTAATAATTGAAAATTAGCAATACTCTTTTTGCTATTTTTTCATAATATATTTAATAAAATCCTCGTATACATACAATATTCTTTTCAAATTATATGCTTCAAATGAATTACTTAAGCATACATTAAATAAAATTATTATATACATTAGCTATCTTTTCAAATAAATCAATTAATGTTTTAGTGATTTAATCATATATTATGTTTAGGATAAATTGCTTCATAAATTAATAATTCAAAAGGTAAATTAAATTTTGATCTCTTACGAGAGTGCAATTATTATTATTTAATAATTATTGGAATAACAAGCACAATAATTAATTAAAATAAGGATTAATTATTTTTTATTGTTTGGTTATTAGTGATAATTAAAATAAGGAATGACAAAGCTAAAAAAAATCCTAAACAATCCTAAACTTTAAAAATATTAAAATATTATCAAAACATTAATTCCTATTAATATTATCATTAAAATTACAAATTACAATTTTATATTAATTTCTTTAATAATTATTTTATTTTGTTTCATTAATATTTTCATTCTTATCATAAAAATTATTCATAATTATTTAAAATTTAATAATTTTATAAATCATTAAAATTTTAAATTATTTATAAAATATAAAATATTTTAATTAATTATATACAAAATAAATTATACTAAATATGAGAAAAAATTTCTCAATATCATTTCAATATTTAATACCAAATATTAACATAGTTATTAACCTTGTTTAATTCTATATCACACGTAATCAGTAATTTCATTTATATTATTCAAACGAGACCTTAGGGTTTTGGAATGAAATAAGACTTCATGAAACCATTCACAAAAATAAAAATTCCATAGCATTATCTAAGAAAACAAAGATCCCAAACATTGAATATCATCTCACAATCATAAAAATTTAAGTCCTCAAAACCAAGAGCAACCAAAATTGACTCAAACCTACTGGAGAAGTTCTGTAGAGAAGACCAAATTTTCCAACAGCCTAAGCTGTAACAGAGGGCTTAGAGGCAGCAGAAAGTCTGGACCTCTTCTTTGCCAAACTCTCGCTACGACGCTCACGCTGCTCCTTCAACCTGGTTGCCAGGAGCTTCTGATATTCAGCTGCTTCAGCCTTGGCCTTAGCAATCCTCTTTTTCTTGTCAGCAATTCTAGCACGTTTCCGCTGCAAAGTCAGGGGAGTAACCAACCTCTGAATTTTGGGAGCTTTGCTAACTTTCTTCCCTGCCAACATGTCAGAATTAGAAATTTATGACACAGCCATATCCAAATTGAAACTAGCCTAGTCTAGTCTAGTGGTACTATTGTTTAGCAAACAATATCTAATGGGAATGCAATACAGGAATCGAAGATTTAAGAACTTACCAGCTTTGGTAGTAAAGGTTCGGCGATATGTATTGACATACTTCCGGACATCATCCTCCTTTGAGAGGTTGAATAGCTTCCTGATCTTTGATGCCCTCTTTGGACCTCTCATTCTTGGTTTCTCAATGTCTGTAAGTCCAGGCAAGTCATTCTCACCCTTCTTCACAATCACCAAGTTCAACACTGAGAGATCTGGGCTAACGATGCATCCACGAACAGACTTCCTTCTGCGTTCTCCATTTCGCCGGCCATATCCACGGAAGCAAGGAGTACCTGTATAGAGAAATATCCCATTCAATTTAGTATCCCAAGTTCAGAAATCATGTTGATTCCTGAGAGATGCTCTCACCCACGTGTCAAAACAAACAGATCCAAATAGACAAACCTCTATGAAGCAAAAGGCGAACTCGTCCAGGAGTTAAAACACCCTGCTTCATTGGAAAACCTTGCTTGTCACAGCCTCCCATAATCTTGAATACGTAGCCTTTGAACTCCTGTAGTTTAATACATAAAAGAATGGTATATAAACCTATAGGTGACAGCAAAATTCAAAAGTTTGCACAGCAAACCAAAATTCTAAAGACACACCTCACCCAAGGCATCGCCGCTGACTTCTTGCGAAATCCTCTTGTCAAAGAATGCTCGGCTGCCACATAAATACTTAACATCATTATTATTTTCTTAAAAGATTAACATCAGTGTCACTGAAACATCAACAAGAGGCTAGAAATAATTTGGTAATATACAAGCCATCATGCAAACTTGGATTAATAGCAAAGCCTAGAATGCACTGCGGACCACTCAATGTAAAAATTCATATCAATTAAAAATCTGTGTAGATGGACATAACTATTGACAAATTTTTCCCAACTGGTTACAAAAAAGCTAATTTCAGTCAGCATACTCCAACATTAACTCTTACACTCATACATAGGTCTGAGACCATGGAAAAAAAATAAGGAAAGAAAAAGTAGAGCCACCAACATTTGACTGCATAACCTTTAACAAAAAGGCAATAATAACGTTATAATTAGGTCAGACGATAAAATTAAGGTCAAGTAACAAACTCAATTAAACATCATGATAGAAAGAACAATTTGACATGATGTAAGGGAGTGAAAAAAACAGCCAACAAAATGTCTTAAGCTCAAATGAAAAAGTTAAAATTCCAAGTTATAACACATAGCTCATGGAATTAGTGTAAGCCAACTTCTTGAACAAATTTATGTACTTCTACCAAAAAATTGGAAGCTTACCCTTTTTTGAAAGGATTTCTGGTATAACATACTCCCAGACCATTAGTTCTTGATATTGATTCTAAAGACTAGTGAGTTATTTTTATGGTAAATACTAGTGTAAGAGGTTCAGGCATATATTTTTGGAATAATGTGTTATGATTCCAATCCAAGTCTTGGCAGGCAAAACAGGACTGAACAGAAATTGTGCTTCCAATGCAAAGTTATGTCATTCATGATTTTTTTTCCTACAATCCAGAGAGAAGATACAAGAAAACAGTCGCCGGCTTCATTACTTGCCAGATAACCTAAGTCCTGAAAGAGTTGCTTCTACCAAAAACCAATTACAAAAGACCATCATCGTCTTTAAGAAGGCAAAATAAGTAAATAACTCTTCTTTAGTTGAAAGCTCTAATCTTTATCTTCGACAAAATTATAACAATCATGAGCACTCATTCGTCGATTGAAAAAACACATTACCGGGTCAAGATCGTTGCTACTTGTTTTCTTTAAAGCCTCACAGACAAAAGAACTATAACCAAAAACTATCTAAGCTTCCACTACGTGCAGAAACAGCAAAATTCTAACCTTGCGCCCAAAATTTCTCGGACAGAAAGTAAATCAGCAACAAAAAAAAGAAGGCATTGTACTATCAATTGATACTAACACTTACAGTTTCTGGTCATCATCAATTTCGAGCTTTTTCTGGCAACCAGTGGTTGGATTCGCAATGTTGAACTGCCAAAAAAGAAAATTAAAAAAAAAAACGATCAAATTTGAGTTCTGCAAGGTGGGAAGACATGAGCACCAACCTTCATATTTGATACAAGAGGGAGACGCTGCTCTGCTACTCCTGCTCTTGGGGCTGCCTTGGAGGCAAATTAGGGTTTTAACAAGCGCCTTTTATAGTTCTAGATAGGAGAGAGAGATATGTGAACTGGGCGTGATTGATCTGGATCACTGGGTTTGGCAGTTCAAGATCCACAATAATGCTGATTAGTACTGTACAAAAACTAAGAGTTATATTTTAATCATTTACTGAAATATAATAATAAAATTAATTCACCAAAAATACAGAATTTTTATAATACATAAAATTCAAGTTGAATGTTAAATATGATAATTATTTAAAATAAAACAAAGATAAGAAATATTTTAAAAATCAATCGAAAGTAAAAAGAATAAGATAAGATATTTAAAGTTTAAAAAGTTCAACAGCTATTATATAGTTATAAAATTGATTAAAAATTAAATAAATTTTAAAATACCATTAAAAGAAAATGTCCTTATTCATTAAATAATTTGAAGTTAAAAAATATTGTTAATTAATAATTAATTATTTATTTTAGTTTATAAGAATATATTAATTTACAAAAAATGATCGATTAATTCAATTCGTTTTTATCAATAAGAGTTATTAGAGTAAATCAAACCGAAAAGTTAAAAACATAACTGAAAAGAACCAAATCAGTTTGTTTTTTAATTATTAGAGATAATTATTAATGCAAGTTATTAATCTTAGATAAATATTTTTTGCCTAATTATTTAACTCATTGATATAAAGAAAGAATAAGACAATAGCAAGAATTAAACTTGGACTTAACTCTAAAGCACATGTCATTGTCAACATCTATTAATGTTAAATACATGAAATCAAAATTTAACAAATAATGAAAAATAAATATTTATAATAAGGATTTTACGTATGGATGGTAAAATCCACCTCACAGCTTGAGATTCGATTGTCTAAGCTGAACAAAACGACAAGGTCTGATTGTCTAAATTGAATAAAACGTCTTTTTATTAGGAGAAAAAAAGCAGTGTAAAACGATTTCATTTTGTTTTAAAATTAAAATTTTAACCTGATCTAAATTTTTTTATTAAAAGTTTTTATTAAATTTAAAAAATTAGAAATTTTGATCTGATCTAACTTTTTTATGTAAAATAAAAATAAAAAATAATGTAATTTTCTTTATAATTATCTTTTCTTCAATCAGGCCACGGATTAGGTATCTTGTCTTCAAGCAGGCCACATCAAATCCGGGCCGAAATGCCATACAACAGGGTGCATATAATCTTCCATGAGCATGCACTTTCACCTAACACCTTAGATTCCTAAGACTTGTAAGGTTTACAGATTCATAGTCTCAATATATTACAGCAAGAACTATTACTCATAAATCTAAATCTCATACCCTGGAAACCTGGAGGTTGTTGGAACAAGAACATCAAACCAGAGGCAAGCTGTCCCAGCAAGTCCTTGAAACAAAGAGTAGCCATTTTCATGGCCAACACTCACAAGTTCAGTTGCATTATGGTACAAAAAACTTGCAAATGCCATTGCTCTTTCTTCATATATGGACTCTCCTGTGAGCCGATATAGGGATAGGAAAGAGTAGGCATTTCCAGCTGCACCATCAGCTAGTCCCACCTTCTTCACTAATCCACTCTTCCACACAACTTCCCCTGCTTCTATGGCGGCATCTCGGAATTCCCTGTCGTTTGGGAACACCTGAAAATGTTCGAGAAAGCAAAAGCTGTTAGAATGAATTATCTCCACCCTGCTTCAGTCATAGCAAATCCTAATAACTATTTCTCAAGGATCAGAGTGCAAATGGAATTCTCCTAAAATGTTGTTACTTGTTAGTATATGTATATAGAATTAGGTTCGGATTAGCGGTACATGAAGTCTGCCAATTCTTTCTGGAAAACTAGTTTTCATAAGATAAACTGAATTGTCAGAAAGTACTAAGCTGCGTCTGAAATAGACTGACAAAATGGTACAAACCGACCTGACCTGAAGTCAACAGGTAAATTTCGTTTTGAAACGGATACGGGGTCGGATTCAACTTAAAGCAGAAGAGGAAAAGCATGTCAACCAAATAATAAGTTGATACCTGTGATGCCGTACACAAGGTGATGGCTATACCAGCTGCCCCATGAGACCACTGGACCAACTTATCTCTAGGGTTCCCTTCACTTGAAGGATAGTTTCCACTATGAGGGAACCTGTTAGTCATCATGTATCTTAAAGTTGCCTTCACATCATCGCCATCTTCTCTGGAAAGTGGAAAGTGAAGTAACACATGTAAGATTCCAGCTAGGCCATTAGCTGCACCCCAGTACCTTGTGCCATGCCATCTGTACATCAATGGGCATGATGTGTTATCAGAAGCCCCTGCTCTTCCTCCAGCCAAAACAGCATTAACCACAGGCAGAAGATAATCATCTGGTATTGTTCCTTGTCCAAGATGTTTGTTTATGAATAAGGCAGCCCACAAAAACCCAGCTCTCCCATACATCAGCTCATAAGACATACCAAAACCACCTTCCTCCGGTCCTACTGGGAGGGCTTTCTCCTGAGCCAGCTATGATCAATCAACAGAACGCATATTAATGGATATTCTTAAATGGGCTGACATGACCTCAGTTCTCCATCAATCAAATAGGAAATACAGTGGAAAAATGTAAGGCAGAGGTTCACGAAAACATTGATCAGTGGAATTATGTAGCTAAGCTTAAAGTTCTCCGATCAAAATTGGTCTTTGGGGACTTGGACAAAAGGGTATTCTTCTTGGTACATAAAGATTCATTCTTTAATGTGTATCATCAACAAGACAAGTTCTTTTATCAGAAGCGAGCCCCTATCAGAAGAATTCTCTAGTATTAGAATATGACTCAATTACATAATTATTAATAGCTATTATTATTATTTATTTTCTTAAGGTATTAACACAAACAGCTGTTAGTGATGGGACAACATATGCGAACAAAAGATCATATCATACAGAAAACGTTTTGACAAAACTCGCATCATACAGAAACGATTTTGTCTCCCAGATTCTAGGAAGCGCGTCTTTGGTAAGCAAAAGTCACATCTGTATCCAACTTGCTTAGATATTGGCGGCAATTGACCGCACAAATGGTCGTCGAGTAGGCTTCACTAATTCAGAATATGTGGCATCAAACCACTCCCATAAAGCAAGATAGAGACGCTTTGTCTAACATAGTAATTATATAATAGCTTTTTGGGAGAGGATGACAAAAATATAATCTTTTATCAAAGTAATGTCTTAATAAAACTTTTTTAACTAATTAAACAACTATAACTACTGTTATTTGATATTAATATTAAGGTTTTGTATAATAACTAGTAATAAAGAGATGAGACTGAAAAACCACTATTTATTCCTTAATTTCTACTTGTTTGACTATTAAAAATAGATAAAACAGAAAAATATTATTACAACATCTTTCTAATATTATTATCAAAATCACATACATAATTTTTATATTTAATTTTTTAATAAT
>JANZLF010000220.1:32845649-32856728 GCA_026546835.1 Erythroxylum foetidum | reverse complement strand
CAATTTTTAAAAAATTTAGGGACTATTTTATAAATTTAAAAAATATCCCGAAACGGTACCCGGTACCGACCGATACCAGTATAGTTCTGTTCCAGAGTCCAATCCGGTACTGAACCCGGTACGGTATTCATAACATTGCTAAGCAGAGCTTTCGTACTCTAGGGCAATTTCAAAAGCTATTTCTTTTCAAGTTAGACAAATTCAAATTAATAAATAAGAATAAATTGCAGACCAATAACTAAATTAAATTATAGTATATCATTGAAAGAGTACTCTCATTTAAGATTGGAAATGGTAAGAATTGTAACTCTGACCTGATCCAATTCGAACAAAAATGACGTTATTATAATATAATTGATTGAAACAACTTTGTTTTAGTTTTTAATTTCTTAATCCCACGAACCTACTAAGATGGTGTCATTTTGATAAACATTTTGAATTGGTCGGTGAAGCTCCAACAACTTGAAGGCTTACCGCCATTATCATCCTTAAAAATAAGTTTGGTTTAATTCAAAATTGATGGACCAAGCTTAGATTGATTAAAATTTAAATTAGATTTAGATCTAGGCTTGAAAACCAACTTGAAATGATTGAGTGTTTTTGATCGAAACAAAATTTAATTAATGGAATTACTTAAAACAAGGCCATTTTAATTAATTAGACCAAAGTAGTGTAATTTTGAGACATTCAAGCATAATCGGGCTCGATCTCATTTCAGGTGACTCAAACTTGATTGAGTTTTGAATCAGGTTTGAAATGCTTCGGCTTAGCTTGGTCCAACTCTACGCGATTGCCATCCTTATGAATTGGATTCAATTTATTAAATTTTATATAATTAAATTTAATTCATGCGTTTGGAATATTAAAAAAGAGATGACTTGAATTTAATCACGCAATTGAATCTCATTTTTTTTATAAATTCAATTCACGTTTTAAATGATATGAATTTAAGAGCCAATTTTTTTTCAAATATAGACATTATAAATATAAAAACTACTACAAAATACACATACATTGATTACATACTAATTTTAGTTAAAGATAAAACAGTCATATAAAATAGTTGAATTTATTTTTGTTGTATTCCAAATAATGTAATTAAATTAAATTTTAATATTTATAAATTTATTTTAAATAGTATAAATCAAATTTAATTTAATCCTTTAAATATAATTAAATCGAATTCGCCAATAAATCTAATTCGAAATTTCCAAAAGTTTTGTTTCCCTGTGAGCTTTAAAATACTCTTAACGTGTGGTACGTTGGTTTTGCTAGATAAAAGCAGAGTAGAATCCATCTTCAACCTGACCTTAGTCCATTGATTCAGACACTTTCAAGCCCACTCTCAATTTAGCTATGTCGACCTCTTGTCGGTATTTCTTGTCCTCCTACTCTTCCAAGTCGTACTCTTCAAAAGTAGTAGTCTAGTAAGTGACGCAACACTTTAGTATACGCGTAAAGATTGACTTCTTCAAACCCCAAGGAAATTTCGCACTAAATGACTCAACCATGCTCAGTAAATCTTCCAATGAAAGCGAAGAGAGAACTGGGTGTTTTCTTCTGTCACTTTCCAATCCAAAGATCGTAGCTTGTGAGGGAAGTGGCGGTATCTTCAACACCTTTTTGTTACGCGTTTCCTCGACAAGCGAAGTCATTTATTGTCATGGCATGAATCTCCCTCCTCTGTTTCTTGCTCTGCTTTAGTGAAATGGAGTCCGAGAGCAGAAATCATGTTGTATTACCCAGAATTTTGACTTTGGATACTACGAATTGTCGGTTTGATTGCAACCCATCTTGGAACATTGATGGTTCCTGTTATGGTTATTGTTTTAAAATCTGTCCTACTGTATGTAAGATCCTTGTAGTTCAGGGGAATTTGTTTACTGAACCTCCACCGCCTCCGCCGCCGCCGTCACGACTAATATCGCATATGGTTCCAAACGTTAACGATGAGGCACATAAACATCTGATCATATCTATTATGACTATCATGGGTTGTATGCTTAGTGCTGCTCTTCTCTTTTGCATCTTATGCACAGTTTTTAAAATCTACTATTCCAGGCGGAGGAATTCGGGAAGGATGGAAAGCACACGCATGATTTTTGATACACAGAACAGCTTTCCTGATGGTAATCAAGGTTTTGTGGTTGATCACCCAATTTGGTATATCAACACCGTAGGTTTGCAACAATCTGTGATCGAATCAATCGCAGTGTTTAAGTATAATAAAGATGAAGGGCTGATAGAAGGTACGGATTGCTCTGTTTGCTTGAACGAGTTTGAAGAAGATGAAAGTCTTCGGCTTTTACCCAAGTGTAATCATGCTTTTCACTTGCCTTGTATTGACACTTGGTTAAGATCCCATAAGAACTGCCCTTTATGTCGTGCCCCTATATTGTGCGAGAATTTCGATGGTCAGGCTGTTTCTTTGGTGCCCATGGGAGCTGATTTAAGTTCTACTGAAGAATCCCAGATTGAGACTTCTGTGAATCATAGTGGATTAATCAGTAATCGAGCAGTGGAAGATGGGACTAGTGAAGTGAGAAGTGGAGATGATAATGTTGTTGCTTTGCCACATGTGGATGAATCAGTTGTCAAGATGGGTTCTTCTCACAATGTTTTGAGGAGTCATTCTCGGATGTTAAGTGATTTTGTTAGCACTAGAGAGGCAACAGAGCCAGGAATGCAACCTTTGAGGAGGTCTGTGTCGTTGGATTCCTCTTCTGCTGCCGCAGTTTATAGTTCTGTGGCTAACATAGTTCCTGCTAAACAAGCAAACTTGGATACTCAGGTGGAACAACTAAAGAATTTGAAGTCAAAGAGAGTTTCTAAGCGAGGAAGTAGTGGTAGTTCAAGCTTTCGCAAGCTGATCAAAAGTTCTTCAATCGGGATTTCATTGCAGAAGGGACCTCTGTCAATGAAAAGGTCTTCTTCATCTAGTGGGAAATCCTCGTCGTCGAGATATAACAGAAGTCGGGATTCGATCCTTCCTTTATGAGTGCGAACCTTCTGTTTTCATTGGCATCTGAAGTTTGAGGTAAACCAATAATTGCAGAATGAGAACAGCTCAAATTCCTACATTTTGAGTGGCAGCAAGTAGATACAAAGTCTTCAGCTTTTTTCGATTCTGAATTCCACTCTTACAATAGGAACATTTCTTGTAGATAGAAGTGTTCAATGTCTGATAGATTGTTCTTACAAATTGTAACACACACACGGACACTAGTGTTAAGGAACACATACGCTCAAATTGCTGCAGCTTATGTGTACTTATCTGCAGCAACAGCTTGAGTGAATTACCATCTACAAATCCTATTACAAATCTGAACATAACTTTCTATCTTCCCGATCTCTGTTCCTTACGTTTTTGAAGATATGTTCTATACAATTAAATTTACTAGATTGGCTTGTATATGCTAATTTCACTTGCATTACTTGAGAGAAATGGAAGTTTGATCTACTTCTTACTCCTTTCGCTACCAGATTTGTAAGTGAAATTTCAGTGCATACCAAGTACGAATTCTTTAGAAGCTGTCTGGGGAACTTGACAGATCCCGAGATAAATAACCAGGTGAACTCCAGTTAATCTTCCATATCTAGCTCTTCAAGGGCATGGTACACTACGTTATGATTTTTATCAGTAAATTTGGTTTGTCGGTAAACTTAAAAGTTTCTTGCTCCGTTTGATCATGCTCTTGAGGTTACTTTTGTGTCCCTTGTAGCTTGAAATGCTAATAATCACTCCATTTCTTAAACCAAAACATGTACCAGTGGTACTGCTTGAATCAGATTCTCAATAAGTAGATTTCCAGGCAAGAAGGGGGTGGCCTAACTGGCGTGAAGAGACCGGTTCCTTAACATGTTGTACAATATAAAGTCGGGATTTGTCTTTTAAGACCATTGCCCTTGAAAAAGGGCCTAAAGTTATCTTGCGGGTGGCTATCCTGAACTTGGCGGTGTTTTGACAATTGTGCCGGTCTTTCAGTTGGTGTCTTCGTTCACCAATAAAAAGAGTTTGTCTCTGTGCAGTCAGTATCGGTATGGTCTCCACCGAAATCAATCCTGTAACAACCTAGAATTCGACACGTTAACAATCAAAGTTCAAAGGAACTTAATTTGAAAGAAATGGATCTTTGAGTGGTGCCATGAGGATGATGCTTTCAAGACTGTAGAAGCAATCCAATCGAATCCCATCCCATTACCTGAGATGTCATGAAAGTCGGTTGGATAAAGATTCTAGTTGTGTCCCAAAAGTCGGCTCTTACTAGATTATTACAACGAATTCATTGGATTGTTATATATAACGGGACTATTCTGATATTAGAACCCGAAAGTGATCACGAACAAAGCTTCTGCTCACCTGGACAATTTAGAGCTGAATGAGTATAAAAGCTTTTAACTTTACAATTTACGACCATATTCATGCTCACTGAACTGGGGATGAGGAAATTAAAAATTTTTATGGGGAAGTTTTCAGAAACTGGTAATGGGTTCCTTGATACAAGAGCCAATTAGCAGTTACTAGATCAAAAGTCTTAATCTTGCAGTGAATCTTAGGCTGATTGGTTTCTTTGCGAGATTCCCATTTTACGAAACTTGAAAATAAACAAGACTTGTGGAACTCGTTGAAGAGGGCAAAAATTTACTCCGAGTGAAGCTGCTGCTGCAAAGTTTAAAAAAACAGAACACCACTCCAGAGCAGCTTTTGTTATGTACTTATGTTCGTTACGTAGATAAGGCGTTCCCACCAAAATCTTCTTTTACCCTTTTCATTTTCATGAATTGTCCCTTTAAAGCAAAGCCCTTTTAGGATTTTTACCTTGTTTACCTTTCTCTAGTCATCCAGCCAAATCTGTACGGACCCATTTTAATTCTTCAAACCAAGTAAACATTAACTTGTATCTTCCTTTTCTATACAACACCATGTGAGAACTTTCATTCTTCAGTCATTTTGCTCCTTTTTTACTTTGGAAACTTTTGTTCCTTCCTTGTTCTATTATTGCATATGGTTTTCTTTTGTCCTCTCACTTATTACCAATTATGGAACTTGAAAAGGTTGTCTATTAAATAATGTGATAGCTGGCAATTATTAAAAAAAAAAGCAATCTTACAAATGTGTATTATGCTTGTTTAAAAGGTTGAATATGGTATAATTGTGTGACAAGGAAGGGATTACTAAAGTTCCGTCAAGTGGGTTGCTTGAGACGGTTTTGGATGACTTATTTGTTCTTTATTTGGGTGATTTTTTCACTCCTACAGCAGATGGTTTCTGTGTTTCGGCTTTTCTGACGCTGAATGGTCCAGCATTCTTCATGGAACTTGTTTCCAGTAAATGGGTATTTGTATTCACCATATCTTGTTGCATTTTCTTCTCCGGAGCTTATGCAGGTTGAGATTATTCTTGTATTTTCCCCGATTTCTTTCTTTGTAAGTCGAAAAATGCCATATGAGGTGAATAGGAACTGAATTTGGTGATTGTTTTGGTGGTCTACTAATTGGTAAAAAGTGGAAGGAGTAAGAGGAAATTCCAAAGTTAGAGGAGTGAACTTGGGAGGTTGGCTGGTTATAGAAGGTTGGATTAAGCCTTCACTCTTTGACGACATTCCCAATGGAGATATGCTTGTGAGCTTCTCTTCATGTTGTTTTCCTTCTTGGTCTTCCTCGTTTCTTTTCTTTATTTCCATGGTTCTTAATCCATTAACAAATGTTGACATGTAGGATGGAACAGAGGTTCAACTTAAGTCAGTGACACTGCAGAAGTATGTTTGCGCAGAAAATGGAGGTGGCACGGAGGTTACAGTCAACAGAGATGCAGCTTCTTCGTGGGAAACCTTCAGGGTTGGATACTTAACAACATATTCCTGCTCCTTAGAGATAAGGAAAACCAACCTGTTTCTGCTTCCTTTACTCATTTCAATGCATGATTTCTTTGACATCTCTACTTTAGGAAGGAAGAATATTCATAGCTTGTAAAAGTTCCTTGAGGCTTAATTAGGTTCGTGGTAGCTTAATTATTGAAGTATGGTAAATATCAAGTACGAATTTGGTGAAGTTTCTTTACTCGAGTGTGGTGTTAGTAAAAGGTATGATTATGTTCTCCTTTGGTCTATAAGTTTTTTTTTCTTTTTTTTTTGTGATCTGCAAATTGAGTTAGTGTCTGTTTCTTGGCATTATAATATGGTAGCTTTGTTGATACTTGGAACTTTAGATGTTTGCGGAACTAAAAGGTTGAGGTTTCTTTCAACTTCCTGGCATTTTCTATCCATTACCATTATAGCTCTTGATTTTACATGTACAATTTTTGAAGGGTTTGAGAGATATACCTTGTCATATTGAGGATTCAAGTTACAAAATTGGTTTTTTGTGCCTGCAGTTGTGGAGAGTTTCTGCATCTGAGTTCCAGTTCCGGACCTTTCAAGGACAGTTTATAACTTGTGGTGGTGAGGGTTGTTCTATCTCTGCAACAGCAAATTCATCTTCTGCAGGAGAAATATTTTATATAGACAGGAATGACAACAATAAAGTTCACGTAAAACTTTCTAATGGGGCCTATTTGCAGGTAGGATCTTGTATATCTTCTTCGAATATTAAAATGGAAATCACAAATTTTGGCATACCTCTTTTTCTGGACTCTGGTATAGAGCCCTGTTGGCCTCAGGGTTCAATCTTTTAGCCATCCAGAACAATGGACATATCTGCTTTGGACGTTCAACCTCCACAGTACCCTGCTCAGTGCCCAGCACCTAAATAGCTGTAATATCCTCTAGTGACACAACACAAAGAACTATCAAATGTTGCACTCGCTATTGTTAATTATTCTAATTGCTTTCAAGTTTGAATTGTATTGCATGATATCATATGCTTTAATGTTTAGGCTACAATAGACAACCAGCTGACAGCAGATTATCCAGGAAAACCAGGATGGGATGATAACGCAGCCACATTTGAAATGACGATTGTGACAAATGATTTGCATGGAGATTACCAGCTTTCAAATGGCTATGGACATAACCGAGCCAAGGAGATTCTTAAGGCAAGTCAGTGATTGCTATTTACCTGTGTTGTTTTATTGTTTCTGACGAAAAGTTGTTCAATCTTCTTTGGTTAACAGTAATCATTTTGCATGTAAAAGCTAGACCTATAGAAGCATTTCAATTAAAATTTGGATTTTGGAATCGTTCAGCATTTGTTAAGTGAGACTAAGAGATAGTATCATGATGTATATAGCTTTTTGGTTGTTTGATTTTTTTTGCCTTTGGAACTGCAGAAGCACAGAAACAGCTTTATTACCATTGAGGACTTCCAATATCTGTACAGACATGGCATAAATACAGTGAGGATTCCTGTTGGTTGGTGGATTGCTTTTGACCCTAATCCTCCAGCCCCATTTGTTGGGGGATCTCTGGAAGCTCTAGATAATGCATTCTCATGGGCACAGTAGGTTTTGCTTACTCTTTCTCTCTGAACTTCAACACTTAGAATCAGGTTCTGTTTAATAAAGTTAAAACATGTATTGCAGAGCCTATGACATAAAGTGCATAATTGACCTCCATGCGGCTCCAGGCTCGCAAAATGGAGTGGAACATAGTGCGAGCAGAGATGGTACAATAGACTGGCCAACTCCAGATTTTATTTCACAGACACTTGACGTTATAGAGTTTTTAGCGTCAAGGTATGTTCTGAACTATTTTCTTGGTAATAAAGCAATTGTTGTTGAATTAGGTCCAGTATTGGTTGTAGCAATTGATCCAGTGCCTGTGATCTCGCAAAGAATTCACAGTACCATGTAAAGAACCTCCTATTGTTAAATCAGACATTTGAATCACCAACTTAGTTGATTTATCGATGGCTTTATCACTAGTTGTTGGAGAGCTAGTCAGATCATCTATTTATTGGAGGCACTCTTTTTTATTCACATTGACTTTTATGGGTTGTATTTTCTTAAACTCTGATGTAGTTCCCTACTACTAGACTCTCACTGAATCAAAATCAGAGCATTGTTCTCCTTCACAAGTCCTCTCACTTACCATGTGTGCTTGTTATGTTAATACCAAGTCCTGACCAGTTCTCATTGTAGTTTTATGTCCCTATAACTTGCTTGGAGCTGAACTAAAATGGAATTTACACCCTTGACTTATTTCACTTTCAGGTATGCTAAGCATCCTGCCTTGCTGGGAATTGAGCTTTTAAATGAACCCTCTGCTGCTTCAGTTCCGCTTGAAGTTCTAGTTCCATACTACAAAAAGAGCTATGACATTGTTCGAAAATATTCAGCATCAGCTTATGTCATTGTCTGCCAAAGAATTGGCAATGCTGATCCACTGGAGCTTTATCAGGCTAATATAGGCTCCAATAACATTGTAGTAGATTTACATTACTACAACCTTTTTGACTCCTTCTTTGTTAATCTGAGCACTGTTGACAATATTCAATTCATATATAACAGTAGGCAAGCTCAAATACAGGCTCTTAACGGCATCAGCGGTCCACTGGTTTTTATTGGTAGGTGAAAATCTGATATTAAGAATCAGCTATGAATTAAGCGCTGTTAGAAATTAGCAAAGAAGACTTTTGGGACCTGCTGAAGGCCAAGTTTTGATATTTACTTTTGATTTGAACCATATTCTCTGTTTGTTGTTTACAATTATTATGTTGGTTCCAGGTGAATGGGTAAACGAATGGAATGTAACGGATGGATCTCAGACAGATTATCAGAGCTTTGGAAGGGCACAACTTGAGGTCTATAATGAAGCCTCCTTTGGCTGGGCTTACTGGACAATAAAAAATGACAGGAAGCACTGGGATTTTGAATGGAATATCAGGAATAATTATCTCCAATTCGGTAATAGTTTAAGTTCTTTCCTCTTTCTTCTTATAACCTTTTGAAATTGTAACCAAGGTATCTGCACTTCTGCCCTCATGCACGCCCGGATACTGACAAAACGGTTGCAAATTCGGGTTTGCCAAAATAAAATTTTTCATTCTGTTGCCAACTATGTGCAACAATTTAAACTCCTCTGACAACATACCGTATCTGTGCAGGTAACTCCCCTACCAAGCAAATTTTCAGCAATGAAATGTTTGTGACCTTGATTTTTGTCTTATTCTTTCTGCATCCTAAATTTTAATGGATCGCAGATTTGCAGCAAAGACAATATGAATACCTGAGAAAGAACCACTAGCGGTTATTTTTCTATTTTGCTTCTGTCTCCTTTCACATTTCTGAGAAGTTCCTTTGCTAGCTGAAATTGCATTCATGAGTTCTGCAAATTCTAGAGATGGTATTATTTTCAGGGAAAAGTCACATCCAAAATGTGGATGATCCTAAATAAACACAAGTTATATCTTTTGTACTCATTTTCAATAATGTACAGTGGAACAGAATCATGTTACAGTGGAACAGAATCATGTTATTCTCTCCTAACTGGATAATTTGATACTGTTGTCTAAAGCCACCTTTCGAAGATCAAAATGTAAACTCTCTTAACTACTTGACCAACCGTGAAGTATCCAAGAAAAAGCAGTTATATCTTTTGTACTCATTTTCAATAATGTACAGTGGAAAAGAATCTTGTTATTCTCTCCTAACTGAATAATTTGAGACTGTTGTCTAAAGCCACCTTTCGAAGATCAAAATGTAAACTCTCTTAACTATTTGACCAACTGTGAAGTATCCAAGAAAAAGCACAACCAAAAAACCAAAGTATGAAAATGGGAGTTTGACGAATCCCATCCATTTTCCTATGATTGTGTATGGAATTGCAATTCCAATGCCACAGATGAGTATGGTTGAACAAATTACTGGCCATGAAGCAATGTCCTGAATGAAAGGGGTTTTTGTTGTCCGGATCAAGTGGAAAATTAAGGTCTGCATTGAAAGCCCTTCAATGAACAAAGCAGTGTGGAAGAATTTGACATCCATTGAGGTGTAAGCCCTGTAGTATAGGGCAAGGAAGGCAAGGTTGGCTACATCAGTAAGAGTGCACACTGGACTATTCCATAATATGAACATTGGTAGAGATTTTTCAGACCATTTATGTGGGATTTTCATGGCGTCATCTTCCATCTTGTCCCAAGGAATTGCAATCTGTCCCACACTGCATAAGAATGTTTGTGTAAGGAGCTGCCTTGGAGACAATGGCTCAATTTGTAGCACCAGTAGTGCTATCAGAAGGGAAAGAACACACCCTATACTGCCAACAACTGACATTGTGATATATTTCATGGTGTTCCCGAAAGTGAGGCGACCGTGTTCAACCCCGGCAACAAGGACATTGAGATCTTTCTCAAGTAAGATGATATCAGCAAGGTCTTTTGCAACTGATGCTCCCGAGTCAACTGAGATGCCTACATTGGCAGCATCTATTGCGAGTGAGTCATTTACTCCATCACCAAGGAACCCAACTACATGGTCACCAATTGTCTGCAAAGATTGCACTACTCGCTGTTTTTGCATTGGAGTGAGCCGAGCAAGTACTGTTGCTCTTTTAACAGTCTCATGGAAGGCTTCCTGACTGAGTTTCTCAAGATCTGGTCCTGTTGTTACATGAGCGGTTCTGATGCCAAGTTCTTTACAAATCCTTATTGCTAGAGACAGAGAATCACCTGTTAATACCTTTGCTTTTACTCCCTTCTCAGCAAGCCTCCACAGAGCTTGCTTTGCTGAGTCCTTTGGTGGGTCAAAGAATGCTATTACACCAAGGAAAACCATGTTGGATTCGACAGAATCATCAACCTCCTCTGGGTTAGTTATTTTCTGGAAATTAATGATAAGACAAAAAAGTGATCATTCAAGAGGCTCTAATATTTGTTACTGATTGCCAGTCATTCAACTGAACTCAACTGAATGCAATATGCAACTGCTTTCAAGATGTTGCTAAATCAAGTCCTGCAAATTTATAGACATGCTCGTGCATAGTTGGAACTAGGAACATAAAGCGTCTATAAAGTTATTCTCTTGTATGTAATATAATTGAAGCTTGAAGATGATATGGGAAATGCAATTACTGTGCTTGTGGAGTATCTTGGCACTGTGCAGACTGCAGTGCATTTTCAGCTTGTTATCTCTAGTTTAGTATT
>JANZLF010000220.1:32822343-32832479 GCA_026546835.1 Erythroxylum foetidum | reverse complement strand
TTGGCGATATGTTAATTAACTAATTCTACAATCGGGCCCTAATCGCAGAATCAATTAATAAACAATGACAGTAAAACAGAAACAGTACAAATATTATAAACCAAATATTTAGAACAATAGGTCTCACGAGTCAAAGCATAACAATTGGAATTCCCCGACTAAAACAGATTAGCTACTCATAACGGAATTAAACAAAACAAGATTCTTAATTAACATAGTCTAAATAATAAAGAAAAGAAGAAAAACTAGAAGATCTCCCTAAAACACCGATGCTGATTGCTTCCTCTCTGATTGCTACTGCTCATTAACCATCCAAGTGTCACTGGCGCTGTCCTCTTGTCTCCTCACTGTTGGTTACTTGTAATTCCCTTCAATCCTCCATTGCGTGTGTGACTACTTCCTATTTCAGTCCACCGAATTACTCCCCTTTAATTGCTTTCTTTTTTTTCTATTTATATCTCCAAGCTTCCACGTCAGCCCTCCTTATGTCATGTACGTTGGGCTCCTTTTGTAGCTGATTCTTCAATTGTTTTGGACCATTAAACCTTGCTGTTTGGGCTTGATTTTAATTGCTGTTTTCCTCTTAATTCCCCACTTTATGCAAAGATTTTAATTCCCTACAAGGAAATATTAAATCAAATTAAGTCCCAATAATTTCATCAACAAGAGGAATAAAAAGGGATAATTAAAACATAAATATTAGACAAATATGCAATTATCATCAGCATACAAATATCACAAAATTGTTTAGTTCACTAACAAATATAGTTTAGTTTACATTTTCTCCTTTCCCTTTGAAGATGCAGTTTGACTTTCTTTTCTTGGATTCATATGCCTAGTAATAACTTGCTTGCTCTTTTTTTGATTTCTGCTCAATGTTTAATAGTCTCTGACTTCGCCTTCCAGGTTGAAGATAAAATGTAAACATTGTTAACTTAAGTTGTATCACTTAATTAATGTTTAATAAGAATACGAATATTTAACACTTACATTTACCGTTTGCAACCCTGCGGTTTGATTTATGTATATCTCCATCCCTTCCATTTGTTTCTTGAAATTCCTATTTGCTTCTTGTTAAAGAGACAAGCCTTTTTTTAAAATTTTTTTCTTGAGAATTTGGGCTAAATCTGCCAGCACCAAACATCCACATTCTGCTTCCATCATCTGCAACACCATAACTAGACCCACTTCTCCCTTTGGTGGTGGCCTTTGAAGATGTATAAACATATATATTTTTTGTTTCTAAAGCACCTCCATGTGTTGGGAGAACAACTTAGGCTATTGTTTTTGCACTTTCACATACATGAGTAGTACTTGAGGTGTTGGCAGTACCTGAAGTAGTTATGACACCAGTAGATACAATACAGAGGCAGAGGTAGAGGCATTTGCTCCTCTTTTAGCTTTCTTTCCCCTTTTAACATTGTTAGATGCAGTTGCAGAGGCATTTATTGAGATTTCAGTGTTGGTTTAAATTGTGGATATGTTTTCTAGGGTTAACTGGTTTGGGTGAGGATTTTGAAACTAGGCTAGAACCTACTATTGATAATAGTGAAAATGAAACAAAAAAACCTATTAGATTTCCACTACTATGGAAAAGAATCCTAATTGTCACATAAAAGACAAAACATCATAGAAATTACCTCTCTGTCCTTCTATAGACAACATCTTTTGTTGTGTCTTTTTGTATAGCAGTGGTTGCATGTCATGATCATGCCCATCCTAGATACATGGTCAACATTTTGCTTTTTGGTCACTTTTTTATTCTTTTGTATACTTAACGTAAAATATGATATCATCATTTTTAAAAAATGACTCCCTTTCAAGCTTATCCTTCAACAAGTCAGATAAGATGCTGGTGTTTATTATAGGATTTATATATACCCTATTACAGTCATGGGTGTCCCTAAATTTTCTTACTTGAAAAGACTGCAGCTTCCTATTAAATGCTCCATATATATTCTAAGGGCAATTCTTTGTCCTACATTTACCTTGGGCAAATTTAAGCTTATTTTTGGTAAATATGACAACTCTCTTTATTTGATGGACAACAAACTAACTGAATGATTAAATTGCAAATGATTAAGAAAAATCATCCCTAATTCAATGTAAGGTTCAACTGCATTTTTATCATAAACAGGGTGTTTTCTTTTCCTCCTAGTAGTATATCTACCATATTATCTATATCACTAACAAGTTCTCCATCATTGTCATAATATTAAGACAAACTAACACATCTTCATCATCTGCATCATCTTCATGTTCTCCATAATCTCCATCAGCTTCATCCAGATCGTGATCTTCCCTCCATATTTGTGTCATCTTCGTCCTTTATATCTGCATCATCTTCATCCTCCACATTTGACACATCGTCTAAATTTCCTACATTACCTCCAAGCCCTACATTATTAACATCCTGATCATTATCTTTAACTACATTATCCTGATTAAGCTTATTAGGTTCATCCTCAATCATTTCAACATGGGTATCTACATCATGTTTAATATAAATATCAATACCACCTATACATATATTCTCACTAACCATATCTAACACACTAGCATCATCTTGTACAACCCTCAAACCATTAGACAGTTCAAAACCAGGCATAAGATAAAAAATCTTTTTCACTTCTCTTACATACATCAATCAGTTCAAAGTAGCTAAGTAATTCGAGATCAAATTGAATTTCATCCACAAAACCACCTTCATACCTAACATTATCAGCTACATTAATAAAATATTCCGCATAGTGAAACCTTAGAATCACCTCATCAAATGCCATTATGCCAAACTGAAATGACCAACCCCAGGAAAAGAAAGAGACAAAGTTTCAGAATGGTGAAAAGAAACACTAAAGTCAAGGTGAGAAATTAAAGCATAGCACAACACATGATGCTTAACATGTTCATAATAGGTTCATCAACCAACTAATTCATTACAAACATATGGTAAAAGGTATATATGAACAGTATAGTGAATAAATATATTAGAAGTGGATGTGTATAATGAAGGAACAGGGATAATGATTGTACAAAAGTGTCACTCAATAGAATATGTTAGCAAACATAAGTTGAAAAGATGATATAATTGTTTCATGCATAGTGGCATTACGTACTAACCTCATATAATTGTTTCATGAAATGGCTCAGCGAGGTCATTCAAGTTGGTTAAGTATGTGTAAGAAGTTAAGATTTTTTTATCATAAGTTACAAAGGGATTTATATAAATACGTAAGGAATGCAAAATATGTTAAAAGAATAAGTATGAGAAAATGACTTCTTCTACTTTACTTCAACAGCTACCCATTCAAATTAAGTATGGTATGACTAAATATTCTCCTTATTTCCTATTGAACAAAGTAATTTTAAAAATCATCGCTACAAAATTGAAGAAGGTTGCAAATTCTATCACAAATCTTACTTAAGGGACATTCATGCTGAAAAACCCAGTGGGGACAATATCGTGAAGGTGTCGCATATCTAGGTTGAAAGATAATACACAAAAGACCAAAGTAATGAATATATCAAATACACTTGGTGATTGCTGGAGAGAAATTGAAAGGCGGATCAACGAGTTGATGCATGAACTAGGTTGGAGAACCTCTTGAACGAAGTCTGGAGCGTAGATCAGCCAACGATAAAGATGTGTGAAAGAGGCAAGACAGAGATGGGTGAATATTTGGGGATTAAAGTCAAATTAGGGTTATTTAAATTTTGAATTAGCTTGCAGTTCCCCATGATCTTTTGGTTTTTTTAACGTTGACATTTAAAAATATAGTAATAGGGTCACGTTATACATTATAATGGCGTGTGTATAACACGCCCTAATTTTTGTCAAAATGGTTTGAAATTAAGTAGATTTGTGAAAGTTTAGATTTTCATTGAGCAAGTTAAAAGTTTTAGTCTAAAATTGATCAACCTTAAAAACATTAGGCCCCAATTTGGGCATTTAGCCTTAAGTGATTGTGACGTCTCGAGCTTAAACCATTTTGATTAGGCTCTTAGTGGACTAAAACTCAATAGCAACGTTTAATCACTCAAAACTTTATTATTAGATTCAGATTTATAACTTGTTAAATTTACATAAATAATTTAATAAATATATTTTTCTCTCCATCGAGGAAATTTCATGAATTCAATTATACAAACTATGCTTCAACCTCACGTAGATTCCCATGCTTCTGTTGCACACTTTAATTCTTAATGACTACACAAAATCGGATAATACATACTAATTAAATAGGAAGTATAATAACAAACATATAAAAATTCAATCATTAAAATTGGTAATTTGACCCAGTTTCACATAAACTAACAAATGGCTTAAGTTAAGAACACTTGCCTCTAAGATAGTTATTCTTAGGCTTGATCCTTGTGTTAGTTGTGAAGTTGCTAATCAAGATTAGTTAGCTTTAAACTGAGTACTTCGTTAAACTCTGTTTATATAAAATATATATCAATGAAATTCTTTATTTTCTTCAAGAATTAGAGTTCTTCACTAATTTATTTTAAAAAAGGGATGCAAATGATATGACAGACCTATGCCCCAAAGCAAATAAACAAAGATGAGATTCTAAAGTTCAGGTAAGTACATAGAATCCTTGATAGGACTAGCTTTGATCTTTCAAGCATGGCTTGGAAAGCGCAATAGCAAGAATAAGAAAATACCTCCTTGTCCAAAAGGGTTGCCAATTATCGGTTGCCTTCACTGGTTGGGAAAGTACCCTCAAGCTAGCTTTACATAGCCTAGCCAAAAGATATGGTCCGCTCATGCACATGAGGTTAGGCTTCGTCCCAACCATTGTTGTGTCGTCTCCTGAGGTGGCGGAGTTGTTCCTGAAAAGACGCATGAGCTTGTGTTTGCAAGCAGACCATCAGTTGAGGCTGCAAAGTATACTCGTAAATTTTTATAATGAAATGAAATATAATATAATATTATTTTATCTTTTAAAAGGAGATTTTATAATAAAATTAAATAAAATATGATAGAATAAGAATGTTACATATTACATTTTATTCTGTTTTAAACAGTAACAATATAAAACTTCTGAATGAAAGGTTTAAAATGAAATTTAAAATGATAAACAACTTTATGTTATATTATATTATAAAAATTTTCAAACAATATTTCACTGTATTGTATTATAAACTCTTATATTTTTTCCAAATAATAATTTTTTATTATTACGTCCGCTTATATTACATTTCATTATAGACTATTTCATTTTTACGTCTATCCAAACATAGTCTTATGAACCTTATTGGCGAAATATGTGCAAGCTTTGCATTCTAGAGTTGCTTAGCAACCTTAAAGTCGATTCCTTTAGGTCCCTAAGAAAAGAAGAGATTCACCTCTTGGTTGATTCCATTAATAGGCTTCTTATGAACGAGTTGCTGTTAATCTCAGTGCAAAGGTCTTGTCTCTTAGTGCTGATATTAGTTTCAGGATGGTTTTTGGCAAGAAATAGACAGACAAGGAGTTCGGTGATAGAGGCTTTACAGCTGTGGTTCGCGACAGCATGCAAGTACCAGCAGTATAAAGAATATGGAAGAGAGTTTTAAGAGAGAGAAAAGAAGATTTTCTCACTGTATTCACTTAATAATGATTAAGCTTAATGTGAGCTTAAAAATAGTTTAGACTTTACATTGAAAGGTTAGTTACCGAGCTAACTAAAAATAAACTAACTACTCCTCCACAGTAACTAATTAGTTACTATAATAAACACAAAAAATCAACAAAAAACTAACAAAGAATGAAAAGATAAGGGGACAACGGATCACCTTGTCTAATTCCCCAGGTCGGAACAAAATGTTTCGATAGATTTCCGTTCCAACAAACTTGCATGGACACTAAGGAGACACATTTCATTATTAATCTGATCAAGTCTTCTGGGAACCAATCTCCTGTAAGGTAGCATGAATAAAATCATAATAAAGTTGATCATACGCTTTCTCCAAATCCACTTTAATTGCAATGAAGCCAGTCTTCCCTTTCTTTTTCTTCGTGGAATGAATGGATTCCTGGGCAATTATGATGTTATCAGTGATTAACCTTCCCGGACGAAACTACATTGGTTAGAAGACACCAAATTATCCAAGAAAGGTTTCATACGATTCACTACAATCTTTGTATATCACTGAGTATAGACTTATCGGCTTGAATTGAGTGATATGCAGGGGCGACGGAACTTTTGGGACCAAAACGAGGATCGTATGATTTAGATGGGACTCCCATGTCTCATGCTTAAATACTTTCTGTACAAACTCCACCACAGATTCACCTACCTGGCCCCATTGTTGTTGAACGAAGTGTGCACTAAAACCATCAAAACCAGACACTTTATTTGGGTTTATTTCAAACATGGCTCGTTTAACTTCATCGGGAAGAAGAGTCTCCCCTAGGCTAAGCAAAACTTCATTGGACAACCTAGGAAACACTCCGGAAATGGGAAACCCACAGATATTACCAACCTCCTCTGAAAACAATTGTTTGAAGTAATCTTTTGCCAAGACACATAATAAAACCGGGTCAGATACAATATTTCCAGCATTATCCTTCAGCATATCAACTCTTAGCTTCTTTCTCTTGGCCATAGTGAGTCTATGATAGTACTTGGTATTACGATCTCTCTCTAACATCCAAGTACAACGGGATTGTTGATGCCAAAATAATTTCTCCTCACAAAGGACTTGAATAAGACCCCCCTCTTGAAGATGCCCCCTTGACTAATTGAAGAAAGCACCTTCAACCCACAACCAGTTCAAGAAAGAATCTGATTGAAACAAATGGTCAAATACTTGGTGCACTGTTCATGCAAGTTTCCTTCAAATAATAAATGGTGGAACTTCTGCCCCTGGATCCTGATCTGAATGTTTGATGTATCTTCAAAAATGCAGCTCAGCCCCTCACAGATCAGTGAATGAATGACAGAAAATTTGTGTATGTTTGTAAAAATGCAGCTCTCCTTTTGTAAACGAATGTAACAGTGATTTCAATTTTGCAAATTCAGAATGTGTAAAACTACTTCTGCTACTCACTCTTCAACTTTAGACTTTTCTTTTGTGTGGAATAAAATGATGTAAACGGATTACTAACAAACCAAGAGGACTGAATTTTAGCTTGAGACAAGAATGGAATTTCGATATTCACTCTCAAAAATGACTTCAAAGTAGTATCGGGTTTTTTTCAAAGGAAAAAACAGAACAATCACAAAAGCTTCTTCAAACTCCAATGCTCAACTTCTAAACTTGCTGCTGGAAAATCAAAACTGAAATCAAAAGTAAAAACAAGGCTCAAAAGGATGAAAACATGAACTGAAGGCTTTGTATTGAATTTTTGTGATTTCTGCACTATTCTCTACTGCTGGAAAATTGTAAAAGGAGCTTCATATATACTCCAACACATCTGATACAATTTTTCTAAATAGCTGAAAAGTGAAAACAAAAACTGATGGTTAAAGCTAGTCTAGTACATTCTTTTCTTCATTTGGCTAAACACTAAAGTATCCAATTTGTCTTCTTTCCAAAAACAGAAAATTGAAGTCTTCAACAGCCTTTAATGCTTCAGCCAACAAAATCCTGACATCCAAATTTGATTTTCAGACATGAAAGTGAAATGTTTGATAGTTTGGACCTGCTGCACTTGTTTTGCTTAACTCTAATAATTCCTGATTATGCTAATTAATTTTCTTGGGACTTTGTTTCTGAATTTTGCTACTTTCCAGCTCTGAAATTTTTCCTCTGGTTTTCTTCCTGCTGCACTTTCTGATGTTCCTCCAATCTGCACAGCTGCTTCAATTTCCTTCGAATTCCTTCAGCTTCTTCTCTTCTTGATCTTTAAATTCCAAAACTTGGTTCCTTGAGTACATAGCCTTCTGAATTATCCCTAAAATCAATAACTCAATTTTTCTGATGAGTTTTGGAGGCTTCAATCTGACATTCACCTTCTTTTTCTTCTTCAGCTTAATTTTCATTGCTAGATCTTCAGCTAACTTCAGAACAGCAGGTTTTGCAAAACAATTTACTCCAACACCCCCCCTTAAGCATCTCCTCCAATTCAAGGAGAGATTTAGAGCGTCGCTTCTCTAACGCCTGCTGAATGCCATCTAGTCTAGCCAAAAGCCTCCTTTTACAACGAAAAATATTTCCAAAGTCAGTTTTGTTCCAAAGACTCAACTTCTCAGAGAAAACTGATAGCGAACCACAAAAATCCTTTAAATCCGGTTTCCAATTTTCCTGTACAAACAAAGGAAAATTCTCATTAGTCAACCAAGCAGATTGAAATCTAAAACTCCTTTGTCCACCAGCCCCAATAACGTTATGTCCAAACTTCATTAACAATGGGCAATGATCCAATCCTAAAAACTATAGATGATGGACCGTTGTATCCAGGACGGACGTCAACCAAGATGAAGAACACAATGCTCTGTCTAGCCTCGCCTAGATAGTGCCCCTACACCAAGTAAATAGCAGACCCACATAACCTGAATCATGCAAACAATACAACTGAACACACTTCCTGAAATCCTTGCTAACTACTGGCAGAGACTAGGAACCTCCTCTTTTATAAGAAATCTCTAACTTAGTGTTAAAATCGCCACCTAACAACCAAGCCTCAGGAGTATGACGTGCAATTTTGTGCAAATTATCCCAAAGGAATCTCTGAAGATGGCATTGTGGACTCGCAAAAACTGTTGTAAAAACAAAAAAAACAACCCCAGCATAATTGATCTTGACATGCACAAATTGACGATGAGCTATCAACACTGATACCACCAACTCTGATTTCCACAATAACTAAATCCCGAAACCCTCTTCTTCGACCCGAAACGAAGAATCAAAACCCAGATTATTAATAGCTCTACCTTTGCTAACTCTTGTTAACAGGGACGGAGCCATGTTACGAGGAGGGGCTATATATATATTTTTTAAATTATTTATATAATTAAAATTTTTAAAATTATAAATATAAATAATTCTCTTTAAAAATATAAGTGCCTCTTAAATATTGGCTCTCAGTCCTCCCTTAAAGTTAAGTCTGACTCCGTCCTGCTTGTTAAGCACATATCTCTTTTGACTGTTAACTGTTCCTTGACTTGACCAAGTCAAAAGTGTACAACTTTCCTCCATATGGCGTCGAAGTTGTAGACAAATAATTTTTGACAGTGGCATGGTGAATATCGAAAGCAATTACATATAATCAGGATGACGTAAGCATCTTAATGAAACCTTGTAAACTAAATAATCTTAATTCTCTTGAATAACATCTCAATTAATCAATGATATAAATTGACCAGACACGAAACCGATCAAAGAAAAAATTTAAAGATTTAATTAGTATTAAACTGTTATAAAATTGATATATAATAAATAAGAATTAAAAATTATAAAAATAAGTAAAAATAAAATTATAGTTCAATAAAACAATAAAATTAATTCTTATATTTTTTTATGATACTTTATTCATTAATTAGTACATAAGAAGAAAATGAGTATGAATATCAATGATATAATCTTTCTAAACTAATACCCAAACTAGACTCAATCTTCGATGTGTATAAGCTGTCGAACAAAAAGGCATGTACCGACAAGCAACTATTAATGTTTCGTAAGTCCTTGTCCTCTTTCTTCATCTTCTCTCTCACGTGTCTTCGAAACCAAAAGTTGCTTGGTTTGCTTTGTAAGAATCGTCACCCATTACAAGGAAAGAAAAAAGGAAAATCAGTCCATTTCAGTTTGGTGCTTCTCTCATCTATATCAGTTTGGTGCTTCCCTCATCTATATGACAAGTGGAAGTGGCCTTGTGGAGGCTAATTAGCGAACTCCTGTATCTAACGTGCTTAACAGCTCTTTTTTTCTAACTTTTTTTTTTTCACTTTGTTTTACTTTGTAGCTATGATTATCTTCCTCGTCTGGGATTCCTCATTTGTCCCTAATGATGGCGTGTCAAACCAACAAAAACAAATTCCTACTCTAGAACATTTAAGCGAGTAAAGTGGTGAATAGGGTCGAACCACAGAGACTAATGAAATAATTATTTATTTGTGCGAAATCCAAAATAAAAATAAAAATAAAATAAAAATATAAAGAGAGTTGATTTGGGGATGATTAATTTTAAAACACGAAATCACGCAGGA
>JANZLF010000220.1:32799025-32817572 GCA_026546835.1 Erythroxylum foetidum | reverse complement strand
ACACGCGAGAGTTTTTGGGTATGTGAAAGCCTTCGATGGTGATATCTTCAGTTGACATGTGAGGAATCAACAATGGTGCAACTGGGTGGAGCCTGAAAGTTTCTTTGATAACCATGTCTAAGTAGTTCAGGCCTTCTAGATCTGATTCTTCTACCATTCTGTTCAGGAGTACCTTTTCGTCCAATTCTTTTCGAAGTTTCTTCATTATCCGAGGAATCTTCACGAGCTCTGATAGTGCCCAATCAACCACTGTTGTTGAAGTGTCCATTGAAGCTGCAAGCAAGTCCTGCATGGAAATTCGGATGAGCAAGCAATAATTGGAAGTGACCGTGCAGAAGACTATGAACAACTTAAATCTCCCCTAGTCGTATTATGAAGAGATACTGTTTCATAACTAGAGCTGATCACAAAACCTTTATGAAATAAATGTGCCCTTTTTATTATTCACAGTGCTAATTATACTAACACATCTACTAACTCCATTATCTACCACATCCAAAAACTGAAATTGTAAGGTAGGAAGAGCTCAGTTATGTAGAAATTAAAATTGAGTTATGAATAAAAATACTATCAGACCACATGCAAATAAAATCTACAAATGTTTTTAGTACCATTAACTTATAGTAGTCTATGATATACTATCAAGTGATACAAAGAAGAAATCAAGTGAATAATATAAAGAAGAAAAAGAATAAACATGAAAGGTTTTATTATAAAGTAAATATTTCCATAGGAATCTCCTAATAAAAAAGCAAATTAAGCAGGAAATGAATTTATAGGTCAATTGACAACTCAATCAATGGCAGACAATAAATTCAGATGAATCAGTCCATGACCACATCCTGATATTGCAAGATATTTGGTATATATGTATAGCTTAATTTTACGACAAGATCCACTTACCAACATTATGGCTTTAATGTTGTCGGGTCCAACATGATATTCGGTTTCTTGGGATCCAACGAAGCTCAACAAGATATCAACAAAGTCCTTGGTTTGGTTCTCATCCTTGTTTTGGATATGGTCATCAATGATCTTCTCCAAGAAACCATCAAAAACCTTGCTGGTAGCCTTCATACGCTTTCTAAGACCCTGAAGATCAAGCGGAGCAATCTGTGGAATGTAATCAGACAAGTTTGGAACTGCCATTAATTGCATGCCGTCGTGAATTACAGATGTAAACCCTTTACCACCGAACTCCTTGTCTGTGTATGTCTTGCCAAAAATCATTCTGCAGCTGATATAAGCACCAACAGACGAGACCTTTGCACTAAGATCAACAGCAACTCGTTCATAAGAAGCCTGTTTAATGGACTCAATCAAGAGGTCTATCTCATCCTTTCTCATGGAATTGAAGGAATTGTTTTTATGGTTGCTAAGCAACTCAAGAGTGCAAAGCTTGCGCATATTTCGCCAATAAGGACCGTAAGGAGCAAAAGCCAAGCCCTTTTGATCGTAAGACAAATACTTTGCAGCCTCAAGTGGTGGTCTGTTTGCAAACACATGATCGTGTGTCTTGAGAAACAACTCCGCCACCTTAGGAGACGACACAACGATGGTTGGGACGGAGCCTAACCTCATGTACATGACCGGACCATATTTTTCGGCTAATTTATGCATAGCTCGCTGAGGGTACTTTCCCAACAAGTGAAGGCAACCGATAATTGGCAACCCTTTTGGACCAGGAGGTAGCTTCTTACCCTTGCTATTGCTGTTCCCCAGACACGCTTGAAAGATCAAAGCAAGTCCTATCAAGGACAGAGCAATTGTAACCCAAGGCATGAAATGAAATGGTATATCTAATTTGATCTCCGCCGATCCTGCACAAAGGCTATAAATAATGAACAAGAGCCTTAAACGTTGCTATCTTATCACAGTGGAGAAGAGTTTTTCTTTAGTTTCTAGAATAGGAAATGACATTTTTGGAGTGATGGTAGCATGTCATCATAAATGTGAACATCAATGTAGAGAATTGTAAATTTTCGTTCTTAATATTTAAACATCAAAAACATAAATCAAGAATCATACGTAAATCATTCATACCTAATAAGATCTTGGATATAATAATAATCACACAGATAAAGTGAATACATTACTGTTATGAACCCATTATGAGACTGGACCAAAGAAAGCAACTACAAGGATGGAGGCCCACTAAAGAAAATACAAGGACGGACGTTGCAAGCATCAATTTGTCTCTGTAATCGTTTTCATTTGTTTTTTTACTAGTTCTACGGTTACAACGAACATGAGGATATAAGTTGATACACTTGTCCTGGACAGGACATAACAGAAAATCAATACAATATTCTCTCTATTACTACATTCTCCCTCCTTCTTCTGCGCTCTCTCTTCTCCTTTTATTGCTTCTTTTCTTCCTCAGCCTCTTCCGTAAAATTAACAAATAGCAGGTATACTACAATTGGTATCAGAGCATCTTAGCTGCCACGACTCACGAAGGTACCAGACTGAAAATCCTGGATGAACAAGTTAAGGCATTAGAAACACAAATGAAAACAATGCAAGCCGACATGGCCAAAGCTCAACTTGAAAGCAACAAATGCATAGAAGAAAACCAGAAATCCATACCAACCCTATTAGAAGCCATCAAAACCAATCAACACCCAATCCCTATAGCTGCAGTCGCCCCATCCTCATCCAAAACATATGCTGGAATTCTGAGCTTGTCACCCCTACCAATACCAAACACCAAACAAATTCCCACAAATACCACCACAAACTCAACATAGACCCCTCCGAGCACAAATATCCTCCCACTACTTCAAACAACCAACATGTTATGGCCCAAAATGGACTTTATTTATTTTGATGGTAAGCAACCCAGGTTATGGATCAAAAAATGTTAGAAAATATTTCAGATCTATAACATACCTGATGAAAACAAGGTTGAATCGACGACCATGTTTTTGGAGGAGAAGCCGAATATCTAGTATTAAGATTGGAAAGAAGGAAAAATAGAACTGATTTGGGAAGAATTTGCAGAAGAGTTGTTCAGCAGGTTTATTAGCTATACTGAGGCTAATGTAGTGGAGGAATTCCACAGACTAAAGCAGACGGACATTGTGGAAGTTTATCAAGAGAAGTTCGAAGAACTCAAATCCCTTGTTAAAAGAATGAATCCTGGCCTAACACAAAATTACCTGATGAAAGTGTTCATTGGTGGCCTGCAAGAAGATCTAGGTTGGGCAGTCAAGAGGTTTAAACCTTCCACCCTTCAAGAAGCTTATGAACAAGCCAAGTTGAATGAAGCTCTTCATAAATACCCTATCCCTCAGACCTCCAAAACCTGCAATACAGACAAAGTAACCATCTCTATTATATCCAGCAAATCTAACTATCTCAACCCCTCCACAAATAACAAAACCACAACAGCTAACCTCAACAAAACAACCACTACTAAACCTGCATATAATCGAGAACCAGGCAAATGTTATAAGTGTGGGGATAGATATTTCCCTGGGCACCAATGCCAACTTAAACAGCTGTTGCATATGCTCATTGATGATATAGAAGAGGAAGAATCTCTAGAGGAAATTGCAGAGGAAGGGGAAGAAGTTATTATGGACGAAACTAATGATGGAAATGAAGATGTAGTGATTCAGTTGAATGCCCTAAGTGGGAAATCCTCACTTAATGCCTTCCGAATTAAAGGAATGGTAGGAAATCAACAAGTTAGTGTTTTAATTGACACGGGCAGTACTCATTCTTTCATAGATGAGACTCTAGTGAGAATGCTTAATCTGCCAACTGATGAAATAATACCACTAATTGTCACTGTTGCTAATGGAGCAAAGGTGACGTCCACCCACAAGGTTAAGAATTTCTTTTGGGAGACACAAGGGCATAAATTTTGTGCAGACCTAAAGATACCCAGTTTGGGAGGTTGCGGCTTAGTTTTGGGGTTGGATTGGATGGAAGCACACAATCCTATTTGTTTCGATCTAAAATCCAGAGAAGTTACTATGAACAATGGTAAAGATACAGTGGTTCTGAGGGCTCAGAAGGAGCACAAAACTTTTCAACTTTTCAAAGGAAAAAGGGTCCAAAAAATTTCAAGAATGGAATCAAAGGCATGACTGGACATGTCTTTCTCATAATTGAAGAAAAACAACCTCAGGAAATCAATTCCCACTTACTTGCACTCTTGGAGGAGTATAGCGATGTTTTTGAAGAACGTAGAGGCTTACCTCTCTACAGGGCCTTAGATCATCAAATACCCCTAAAACCTCATTGAAAACCTATCAACCTATGACCATACAGATACCCTTACCACCAAAAAACAGAAATGGAAAGACTAGTTCGTGATATGTTAGAAGCCTCAATAATACAGCCTAGTCATAGTCCTTATGCTTCTCCAGCATTACTAGTAAAAAATAAAGACAGAACGTGGATGTTTTGTGTAAATTATAGAGGACTCAATGACATCACCATCAAAGATAAATTTCCCATTCCTATAATAGATGATTTGATGGATGAGCTACATGGAGTTGTGATCTTTTCTAAGACTGACTTGACGTCGAGTTACCATCAAATCAGAATGGCAACCACATACACTCACAAGACTGCTTTTAGGAATCATCAAGGACATTACAAATTCAAGGTGATGCCATTTGGTCTCACAAATGCCCCTGCAACATTTCAGGCATTGATGAACCAGGTATTTGCAGCTTATCTACGCAAATTTATTCTTGTTTTCTTTGATGTCATCTTAGTATACAGCTCTGACCTAGCAACTAATAAAAAACACTTACGAATTGTGTTACAAAAGTTGAGACAACAACACCTGTTTGCCAAAATGAAGAAATGTGCTTTCGGTGTAAACAAGGTGGAATATTTAAGACACATTATATCGGGAGAAGGAGTGGTTACTGATCCCTCCAAGATTTAAGCAATATTGGATTTGCCAATACCCACTACTGTCAAATCCTTAAGGGGTTTCCTTGACCTCACTGGTTACTATAGGAAGTTCGTCAAGAACTATGGGTGGATTTGTAAGCCTTTAACAACACTACTCAAGAAAGACCAATTTCATTGGGAGCAGAAAGCTGAACAAGCCTTCCAACAATTGAAGGAGGCCATGACAACAGCTCCAGTGTTAGCTCTTCCAAATTTTCAAGAACCATTCATCTTGGAAACGGATGCCAGCAACAGTGGAATTGGAGCGGTCCTAATGCAAAGGAAAAGACCTATTGCCTACTTCAGCAAGGCTTTTTGTCCTAGGAATCAGAACCTATCGGTATATGAGAAAGAGCTACTGGCAATTACTTCAGCTATCGACAAATGGAGACATTATTTAGAAGCTTCATCATTCATTATTAGAAGTAACCATTACAACCTAAAATATCTTCTACAGCAAAGGATACAAACTCAGATGCAGAAGAAGAGTCTAACCAAACTCATGGGCCTAAATTACACAATTCACTACAGGAAAGGGCGAGAGAACAAAGCAGTAGATGCTCTGTCCTACAAGTTTAAATCAGAGGAAGCAGAACTACATGCCTTACCTACAGCTCAACCAGAATGTACAAAACAACTAGTGGTAAGCTACGAAGGGGATATTGAAGTTCAATAAGCTGTACTAGAGTACCTAAGAGATATTCAAGGGACTGTTCCCTACAACTTTAAAGGAGGAATTCTACGATACAAGGGAAGTTTGTATGTGGGAGCTACAGACAATCTCAGGGAAACAATATTATAGGAAGTTCACTCATCCTCCACAGGTTGTCACTCAAGGTTTAAGGCTACCTATCACAGACTCAAACAACTATTCTACTGGCCAGGTTTGGAAGGAGTTTGGAAGCCAATTCCTGAAGGAGTTTGGAAGCAGATATCTATGGATTTCATAGAAGGGCTTCCGAATTCTGAAGGCAAGAATGTTATTATGGTGGTAGTCGACACTTATACAAAATACGCACACTTCCTAGCTCTATCTCATCCTTTCACAGCTTCAGATGTGGCAAAATTATATATGCAAGGGGTATATAAACTACTCGGAATCCCTGAGTCATTCATTTGATATAGGGACAAGATATTTTCTAGCCTATTCTGGAAAGAATTGTTCAAAAACATGGGCACACAACTCAAAATGAGCTCATCATACCATCCACAAACAGACGGTCAAATAGAAAGAGTGAATCAGTGTCTGGAAACATACCTAAGGTGTATAACGCACCAGCATCCTGAGAAGTGGCACAGATGGCTTCACTTAACCTAATGGTGGTACAACGTGAACTTCCATAATGCCATTCAAACCACACCATTCCAAGCCTTGTACGGGTATCCTCCACCTTCACAACCTGCGGCCTTGGAGTTACCTTCATCAATGGAGAGTGTCAATCGTTATTTAGATGAGCGTCAACGCATGCTTTCAACACTGAGGCTGCAGCTTCTCAAGGCCAAGGAGAGGATGAAGACTTAGGCAGATAGGGGAAGAACCGAGAGAACTTTTGAAGAAGGAGATCTCGTCTATTTGAAATTGCAACCTTACTGTTAGAACTCTGTAAAGAAAAGAAAAAATCAGAAATTAAGTGCTAAGGATTACGGGCCTTACCGGATAAAGAAGAAAGTAGGAGTCGTGGCATATATGCTAGATCTACTAGTAGGGATTCGCATTCACCCAGTGGTTCACGTCTCGTTGCTAAAGAAGACGTTAGGGTTGGGAACAACACTGACGAACGAACCCATTGATGAAGGTATAGCACCAACAAAAGAACGTCCCAAAGCTGTGATTGAGAGGCGGTTCGTCACTCGCAGAAACCTAGATGGATTGAAGTGGCTCGTGAGGTAGAAGGATCGAGAAGCTGAGGAAGCCACGTAGGAGGATCCTCGTTATATCCGAAGCCAGTTCCCAAATTTTAACCCTTGAGGCAATTCCCAAATTTTAACCCTTGAGGTCAAGGGTCCTTCTAAGGGGAATGGAGTGTTATGAACCCATTATGAGACTAGACCTAAGAAATCAACTACAAGAATGGAGGCCCACTAAAGAAAATACAAGGACGGACGTTGCAAGCATCAATTTGCCTCTGTAATCGTTTTCATTTGTTTTTTTACTAGTTCTACGGTTACAACGAACATGAGGATATATGTTGATACACTTTTCCTGCACAAGACATAACAGAAAATCAATACAATATTCTCTCTATTACTACATTCTCTCTCCTTCTTCTGCGCTCTCTCTTCTCCTTCTATTGCTTCTCTTCTTCCTCAGCCTCTTTCGTAAAATTAACAACCAGTTGGTATATTACAATTACTTACCTTAGTGAAATTCATCATGATGTAGAGAGAAAGCTTTCAACGATTATGAGCTAGTTTCTCTCTCTTAACCTTGTTTCTGTAATAGATAGCTTGATGAATAGCTCAATATAGAATTGTGAAAGGAAGAATCGTACTCTTCAAGAGATGGCCAAATCCATGTTAAATGGAAGAAAATATCTATAAGATTTTGGGCAGAAGCAATAAATACAATGTGTCAAATATGCAACAAAGTTCATCTCAAAAACATTTTGAATAAGACGCCTTATGAGCTATGGAAAGGAAAGAAATTGGATGTTGGCTACTTTAATGTGTTTGGCAACAAATGTTACATTCTTAGAGATTGAGAATAAGTTTGAAAGTAAGAGTGATGATGGCATCTTCCTTGGATATTCAAACCACAATAAGGCATATCGTGTGTTCAACCAAAGAACTAAGACAGTGATGGAATATGTGAATGTTGTAGATGATGTGCACTAAATAATTGATAAGGTGCTAAAAAAGAACCTTCAAAACTAGCTTCACACATTAGAACAAAGGCACAACAAAGTTAAAAGCAGAGAACATTCTATTTTCAGAAAAGAAACTAACCAAACAAAGGACTAGTTGGTTGTTTCTGAGGAAGAAACCAACCAAAGAAGAATTGATGTTGTTGATTAATCTAATGTAGAAATAGACTTGGTGGATAACAATGAATCAAGGCAACGTGATCCTCTATCACAAATCAGACGAAGTCATCCTATTGAGAATATGATTGGTGAGATTGGTGATAGAAGAAAAACAAGAGAAGGAAAGAGAATAGATTATTGGGAACTTGCAGGGCTTATATGTTACACTTCCTATTTGAACTAAAGAATGTGAAAGAAGCGTTGTAAGATGAATTCTGGGTTGCTACAATGCAAGAAGAGTTGGCGCAATTTGCTCCAAATGATGTATGAGAATTGGTGCCAAGGCCATCGAGTGTGAACGTGATTGGAACAAAACGGGTGTTTCCAATAAAACTAATAACAAAGGTAATGTGATGAGAAATAAGGCCAAGTTAGTTGCTCACGGATTCTCTCAAATAAAATACATTTATTTTGAAGAAACATTTGCCATAGTAGCAAGGCTTGAGTCAATTAGACTTCTTTTGGCCATAGCATATGTGAAAAGATTCGAGCTTTATCAAATGGATGTGAAGAGCACGTTCTTGAATGTATTTCTACAAGAAGAAGTATATATTAAGCATCCAAAGGGTTTCCTTGATTTGGTGCATGGTGATCACGTGTTTAAGCTTAAAAAGGATATTTATGGCCTCAAGTAAGTACTACGGGCATGGTATGAGGGACTCACCCAATATCTACTGAACCAAAGATATAAACGAGGTAGTGTGGATAACACACTATTTCTAAAAAAATGCATATTTGATTTGAATATTGCACAAATATATGTCGATGATATAGTGTTTGGTTCCACTTATCCAAAGATGGTGGATGGATTTGTAAAGATGATGACAAAAGAGTTTGAGATGAGTATGGTCGAAATATTGCATTTTTCTTAGGACTAAAAATTAAGCAAGTAAAACATGTCATCTTCGTATCTCAAACCAAATATGCGAAGAATTTGGTGAAAAAATTTGGGCTTAAGAGTGTGCATCATGCTAGAACACCAATGAATATCTCAGTAAAGTTGAATAAAGATGATTATGACAAACGTGTTAATGTCATTCTAGATAGAAGCATCATTAGGAGCTTGCTTTATCTAACCACGAGTCGACCTGATATTTTTTATAGCGTGAGAGTGTGTACATGCTATCAATCAAACCCTAAAGAGTCTCACTTGAAAACATTAAAGTGGATCATTAGATATGTGAGTGGTACTTTAGAGTTTAGATTAAGGTACTCATGTAATTCTACTTCTCATTTGGATGGTTATAGTGAAGTGGATTAGGTCGAAACTTTAGATGATAGAAAAAAAACAATTGGGGATTGTTTCTGTCTTGGAAATAATCTGATTTCATGGTATAGTAAAAAATAAAACTCTATCTCACTGTCGACAGTATAAGTGAAATATATTGCAGTCGTTAGCAGTTGTTCTCAACTTTTGTGGATGAAGCAAATGTTGGAAGATTATGGAGTCGCTCAAGGTGTTTTGATTGTTATGTGTAATAATGAGAGCGCCATAGACATTTCAAAAGACCCAGTTCACCATTCAAGAACCAAACATATGGACTTGAAGTATCATTTCATTCGAGAGCTAGTGGAGACTAAAGTTGCAGTTCTTTCTTATGTATCAACCGCGAAGCAACTGATTGACATTTTTATAAAACCTCTTGACTCCATTAGGTTTGAACTTCTTCATGAGGCATTGGGACTATATGCTTTACAACTTTAAAGTGTATTGATGTCGATTAAAAAATTAAAAACTGTAGTTTCTCTTTTGTTATTTACTTAACTGTCGCCTCCACCTCTCTCTTTTTGTCTCTTGTCTACACTCCATAATTACCACAATCTTCTCCTTTTCTACCTACTCTTCAGCCCTTGCTTCTCAACTTTGGTGTCGCCACTCGCTATTGCCAGCATCTCTCCTCCTCTGCACAAAGTCATCATGGCCAAGCCCAAATGCCAGACATCTTCTCGTCCTTCGAAGCATTCTTCGGTAGCATCTCCTTCACCATCTTGTCCTGAACCCCCATCCACAATAGTGTCGCCTCGTTGCTCGTAGCATTTGTGATAGCTTCCTCTTTGAGCACGTTGACTACCGGTGCTAGGACATCCTCAGTGGCGTCTATTGTGATCCCCGATCCCCTATCCATTTTGGTGTTGTAGTTTAACAATGGGGATGTTCAACAAGTTTTATCTCATCTTATTGTGGAATCATCCGTTGACAATTCTTCTTCTACTTTTGAAGATGTCAATGTTGTGCCTAATGAGCCACCACCACCAGTTGTCTCTAATCTACATGCTACTCCTTCCACTTCCAGAGGCCATATGAAATCACTAGCTTAGAAGTCAATTTAGATGTCTCGTTATCAGTATCATGCTCTCTTTTCAATGGAGCAAACCTTGTCCACCAAATTCTATTCCTAGGCAGCTCAATAGAGATGGGATACTCTTCCATCAACTGTGTTGGTTCTTTAAAATCCCATAATTTCATTGAATATAAACAATTTAATTTGGATACTTTGTTGAATGAGAGACATTTGTTAAATGATGCGTTATTGTCTCAACATTTTGATGCTAAATTAGTATGAGAATTTTACTGTAATTTGGATAAGGGAGTGTTGGATGATACAACTCTATGTTTTCATATGGTATATGTGAGGGAGAGATTGTTTAAATTTGATCCTGATTTGTTGAATGAATTTTTGGGGTTTGTGGATTTAATTGGGGATCAGTCATATGAGGATGACTTTGATGTGAGTATTAATATACTGATAAGTGTTTTAACTGGTGGTAAATTTTCCTATTGGCTTTTTGCTGTTGCACTTCATGCTTTTGATCTATCACATAAGTATTTTGTTATTCATAAACTTTTGTTAGCTAATTGGATGCCGAGCACCCATATTGTGACAGTTTATCTTGCTCAGTCCAAGTTTGTGTATGCGATAGGCACCGAGATTCACATAAATATGGACAGATTAATTATTAAGGCTATGCTTATGGGTATCACAAACATTATTGGGTTTTTTCTTGTTTGATTACTCAGATTTTGCATGCACACGATGTCTCTCAGGTTTTGTACTTAAGCCTGTGTCTTTTTTGAAGCAAGCTTGAGCGATTGATTTGTCGTACTCTTCATTTGAGTCCTTCACATAGCCTATTACACCTATTGTCGATACTACTGCCTCCTTATTTGTTGAGATCAATAGCATTAAGGGTATTGTTCATGTGGGTATGATTGCACTTTAATAGCTCAAACAACGTATTCTTCATTCTACTTCATTTTATGATTCTTAGCCTCTTTTGGTGTTGGTTTGTCCTAAGGGGGAGATAGAAACATGTATATTTAGCTGTTACTTGTAGCTTTGTTGGTGACAAATGACTGTTGACTTATGTTGACCTTGGTTTTGAAATTTTCAATGATTGTTTATTTCAACGGGAGTTTCTGATGTGACAAATAATGTAAAAAAGAGGGAGATCGTTAAAATATTTTGTTAAGATATTATATTCTATTTTTGGCATTATTTGTATGCTAATTTATTTGGAATATCTTTTGTGATAAAGAAGTTTACTTGATATAAGATTCTACTATCTTGGAATATGTAGAATTTTGGAAGTTAAGATTTTTGTGGAAGGAAGGAATCCTAAAAGAAATTGAATTCTAGAGGAAGGACTTGTAGCATATTAATGTGCATTCTATGGTGTGACAAAAATTAACGATTTTACGTCTACTATGCTCATAGGTTTTCGGAGATCAACTACAAAGTTCACAACAAATTTTTGTTTATGTTTTAATAGGACTCTAAATGTAAGGTAGTGTTTCTTGACTCAAGTGTTTTTTGTTTATGTTATTCTTGATTTAATCAATTGAGAAATTTATAAATTTGTTTTCATTCGTTATTTCAAAATCCTCTGTTGAGGTGAACATGAGATGATCATATTATTAAGTGTGAAATAACTTTCAAGGGTGTTGGTACGAGTGGATAGAAATAAGGAGTGAGTGATGTCGGCTCTGTAATAGCCTTATGAAAGCCTATTGTACTACAGTAAAAGTTTAGTAATCTGGGTGAGGGCCTTACAGATGTAGATCTTATATACTATAGTAAAAGTTTAGTAATTAGGGTGAGGGCATCACAGATGTAGATCGTATGTACCGAACTACGTTAATAAATTTCTTGTGTTGATTTATTTACTGTGCACTAAAATTTTCTACTTGTAAATAGATTTTGGAAAATCGTAGTTACTAATACAATTACTCTCGGACAAGCAATCGTTAGTTTCAGTCTGGAACAACCACGATAAAACAAGAATTTTGCCCAACTTCAACCTAGGTTTTTCATAAAACACAAAATATCTTTTTTTTTTCGAAAGACTTTTCTCTAGTCAGATTGACCCAACCAACGAGACCTAACGAAATCCACACAGTCCTTGAAACGGTGATTTTTAACCTTATACACTACTTTGTTTTTTTTCTTTCTTGTTCATATTCAAGATCAGGGGTGTATATATATATATATATTGTATTGAATGATTTTTGACTATAGAATCATTGATCAATTATTTTTATAATGGATTAAAATTTTAATATTTAATTAATATAATTTATAATTCTAATAATATTGAAGAAAATCGAAGGGTTGTAGTAGTTTCGCAAAAACTTCGATTTGATCGTAGTTACTTGTAAGGTTTTGTTGCAGTTACTTGTAACTATATCTGTATCTGTCAGTTACTAGATATAATGTAACTGTATCAGCAACTGCAAATTTTTTCAGCACAATCGAAAACAGAAAAATAAATGCGAAATTAAACAGATCAACATCAAAATTCGGTATCGCAGTTCGACACACCTTTCTTATGTCTGTGAGGCCCTCACCCAGCTTAATTCTTTCACTAACGACAATAGTTTTATACAAGGCTTTACTAAGCCGACACCACTTAACCCTTGACATTACTCATTGTCCTCACTACTCGTGAAAGAATTTCACACTCAATAATACGACCAACTTGTGTTACCTCAACAAAAGATTTTCTCATCACTCTTAAATCAACGGAGATACTTTAAAATCTCCCCCTAAATTGAATAGTTACCAAAAACAATCTGATGTCTCCCCTTTAGGACAAAACAATGTCAAAACAAGAATATATTTAATGCAATCAATCTCAACAAATAAAGAAGCATAAAAATCAGCAATAGGTGCAGCGGAAGAATCATAATTATGCCAAAATGACAATTTACCACCAATCAAAACACTCGCCAAAGTATCATTACTCACATCAAAGTCATTCTTATATGACTCATTAAGTTCAAAAACCCCATCATCAAGCATAACCTCATGTACATTACAATTATCTGAACGTTAAAAAGCCTATAAATAAAAATCTCAGAAAGCCTAAATGATAACTCCTTCAAACCTTTTTTTTACTTTTTGTTTTAATAAATAACATCAAACTATACTTCAAAAATGTAAAGCACATAGTCCCTGCGCCCTTTGAAGAAATTCAAACCTGGGCTTATTCCTGGTCATATTATTTCGATCATCAATTGTCAGGTTGATTTCTTCATCTGAAGTAACTAACTTACCCTTAGTCTGAATAGTTTCTTCAAAAGCAGTAACTAATGGTGATTCTGGACAATTTCTTATTTTTCCTTCACTCCATATTTGTGCTTGTACTTGACCCTTTCTAACCCAAGAATGCTTCAGTAACATAGGTTATCACTGCAAATTTAATGGAGAGTGTCTAGATTTTTGATTTTGGCCATTTGAAACATAATTTGTAACATCTTGTAACATCTCGGCCTTGTGTGCCCGATAACTTCACAGAAATGACATGTGGATACAAACCATAGATTCTTCCTTAATTTTTCTTCTCGGACATATTTGGATATGTCATCTTTCTCATCATTCACCTTGGAACATTCACCTTTATAGTTAATGCCTTAAAGGTCTCCTTTAGTTTTACCAATTTCCAACAACTTTTCTAGCTTTTCGGTACCTCTATTTAACATTCTTATTCCTTTTTCTGTATTGATCAACTTCAATTTTATTTCACCAAGCTCATCTAATGTAGAAAACAACTTCTTCTCTAAATCTTGAATGATGTTCTTCATATAAGAGTTTTCCTCCTTCAACTTCTCATTTTTGTTACATGTTTGGAGACCCATTTACTATACATTAACTCATAGGCTTCATAAGTACCTTCTTTTTTATCATATGAAGTACTATCATCACTGTCATCACTGTCATAATCTAAGATTGAGCTTTGAGTTGAATCATTCGCGTTTTTTTTTCAAAATTTCCCTATTTAATCACTTTTTTGTCTTCAGTTACTGTTAAACAAGTAACTGGACTTTTGCTGTATAAAGTAACTAATGCATCATTATTCACAACTTTTTCTTCACTAGCATACTCACTTCCGGATTCTTTCTCACTCTAAATGCTTCTATAGGACTTCCCTTTTCTATTCTTCAAGGTTTTAACACATTCCGCTTGCACATATCTAAAGCCTTGACACTCATGACATTGAATTTTCTTTACTTTTCTTTCACCCTTTTGAGTTTTCCTTTGTTGTTTGAAATTACTACTTGATGAGTTCCTACCATTTTGCCTAAAATTGGATATATCCTTCTTCAATTTCGTTAACTACTTGTTGAAATTTCTTATCAATAATTCCATATCCTCATTCTCATCAGATTTCGATTTAGTCACTTTTTCGTCTTCAATTACTTCCTTCTCAGTTACTGTTAAAGAAGTAACTGAATTTTTGTTGTATAAAGTAACTAATGCAGTACTATTTACAACTTCTTCTTCACTACTATACTCACTTTCGGATTCATTCTCACTCCAAGTGCTTGTATATGACTTCCCTTTTCTCTTCTTCAAGTTATTAGCACATTCCACTTGCATATGTCCGAAGCCTTGAGACTCATGACATTGAATTTTCTTTACTTTTCTTTCACCCTTTTGAGTTTTCCTTTGTTGTTTGAAATTATTACTTGATAAGCTCCCACCATTTTTCCTAAAATCAGATCTATCTTTCTTCACTTTTTTTAACCACTTGTTGAAATTTCTTGTCAATAATTTCATATCCTCATTCTCATTAGATTCAGCTTCTACATCATTTATGCCTTTTCCAGTTTCAACTTATAGTCCAAATCCTTTACTCTTTTCTTATTGCCCCTCAACAAATTCATTTCGAAATTGGTAAGAATTCCAAAAGTCTCATTTTCATTCATCTTTAGTTCTTTAAACCATATAGTTAACATTTGAAGTTTTGATGCTATCATAGATTTGGACCCTTCATGAATAGTCTTTAATGTATCCCACGCTTCTTTAGTCGACTCACAGGCTGATATCATTGAGCAGCGTCCTTCATCAATTGCACTGAAAATTGCACGTATTGTTTATGAGTTTCTAAGTGTCTTCTCTTCTTCGTCTCTTGTCCATTCAAATGGATCTTTTAAAACTACCTCACTCTTATCATCAGTAATCATCGGATGCATCCACCCATATACTATCAAATGCCAAGCTTTTGTATCTTGAGGCTGGATGAAGACTCTCATTCGTGATTTCCGTGTAGGATAGTTAGAGCTGTCTAATAGTGGTGGCCTGGTGATCGATGCACCCTTTCTCATAGCCATGTTTGCAAAACTCGAATCTACACCAACTTGCTATACCAAGTCCTGATTTGGTGACCTTGCTCTGATACCAATTGAAGAAAACTAAAGGGGTTTAGTAGTTTTGAAAAAATTTCAATTTGACCAAAGTTACTTGTAAGATTCTGTAGCAGTTACTTGTAACTATATATGTCGGTTACTAGATATAAGTAACTGTATCAGCAACAGTAAATTCTTTTAGCACAAACAAAAATAGAAAAATAAATATGAAATTAAACAGATCAACACCAAAATTTGGTAACGCAGTTCGACAAACCTTGCCTACATCTACGGGGCCCTCATCCATCTTAATTCTTTCACTAATGACAATAGTTTTATACAAGACATTACTAAGCTGACACCACTCAACCCTTGACACTATCCCTAATCCTTATTACCTGTGAAAGAATTTCACACCCAGTAATACGATCGGCTCGTGTTAACCTCAACAGAGGATTTTCTCAACACTCTTTTTAACAAAAGAAAAATAAATAAATAACTCAAGTGATTGACTAACTAAGAATAAGAATAGAAAACACTTGAGATAAAAAAAAGAACAACTTCTCAAAAAGTTCAGCCCCATCGAAATAAATTTGAAAGTTGTCATAGCAAACTATGGATTGATTTTGCAAACTCCAACATCAACTCACGGCAGCAGGGGAAGACATCACGCACAACTAATAAAGCAAATACGCCTTCGGTAGAAGACACACACAATGGACAAATCGACTTAATCATGAGCTGTGTAGTGAAAACTCAACACCAAGTCGTGAGCAATTTAAGATGTCGCACCCAACCATAGGTTACGTCATCCACCATCTGTTACCTAATTCACCAAAGATACAATAAACAATTGTTTCCCATTGCACATAGAGGTCTTCATACACACGCCCAATGTACTTCTATGCCCACACAATCTCCATAAGAAATGTAATCTACGTAAATTTTCATCCAAGATAGAGTTCTATTTGCACAACAACTCTATCCAAGAAGCTAATTCAAGTAAGACTTCTTGGTTTATATTTTTTTGTTATTATCTGATTATCCAATAATCAAAAATTCCAAATTTAAAATAACAATACACAGTAAATATCCTAACAAATATTATAAAATTAGATAAACAATTCATTCACCAATCTACATCATATTTGTATGGAGATTGATGACTATAAAAAATAAAACGTACTGAGTTGAAATGTTTGTTTAAACATATACTTGAACGTGTAAGTAGTAGCATACATTGCATTTCAACGTGTAAGTAGTGGCAGTGGGGATAGCATATAAAGGAGTTACTTTAGGTGTTATCAGGCTGAACACCTCCATTATGTCCAACTCACTAGGCAACACACCATCAGGAAGTTTCCAATCAAAGTTATGAACCAACCTTCCTAGGATCAGACGCACGGTGGTCATGCCCATTTGCATTCCGGGACAACTTCTGTGACCTGAACCAAATGGAAGTAATTTAAAGTCCTTTCCTTAGAAGTCTATATGTTGGGAACCGTTTCTGTAGCATCCCACTCCCGCAAGACCCAAGCTCGATATCGAAGGTGATATCTGTAACATCCCGTTACCGATGTGATGGGTATATTGGTAAATTTGGATTGGGTTAGGTTTGGGTGCATATACAATTTGAATTGTACACGCATTTTGCCTCTATATTTATTGATCAGTGCTTATTATTGCACAAGCATCTGCATGTACATATATGTATGACATATTTCCGGTATAATTGTGTAAATTAGAAATTCGATGATTATAGTATAGATTGTGGTTTGAAAATTAAATTGGAGTGGATAAATGAATTTTAGGGATTTGAAAAATGGAATTTGAGTGTATGATCATATGTTTCATATTTTTGAAGATTTTAGGAAAATTTTCTAGAATTTTTGGAGTAACAGGTCCGGACCGAAAAAATGACTTCATGACTGATAAATTGGATTCCGGTTTCGAGATTAATTGGCAAATGGCATGAGATTATTAGAGTTATGATTTTAGGATTTATTGTTTAGAGCCATTGCAAAATTGGGAGAAAATTAGAATAAGAATTGAATTTTTAGACCCTGAGAAGTGGGCATGTGGCAAGTAACTTGCCAAACATGCCTTAGCCTTTAAATCCCTTGTTTAAAACCCTTATCATTTGAATTTTGTCTTCCACGATTGCTTGCTCCCTTTGGGAAGAACACTTCTTCTTCTTCGTGGATCTCTTCTTTGTTTGATTTCTTTCATTTCCTTTTCACTAAATTGCTCCCTCCTCTATCTAAAACCTTTTCCTTGAGCTTGAAGTTGGAGAAGTTGATGATGGGTTTGGTTTTTGAGAGAAACCGTGGGTGTGTATGAGATTGGGGATTGGAGTATTTTGAGAAATTGGAAGATAAAACAAGTAAGTTCTTACTCTTTCTGCTTTGGATAGTTTATTTTGTGATTTATATTTGATGGATGGGAAAGGTATGAGTTTCGAATGATATGAGTTGATGATTTTATCTTGTTTTGTTTTGATAATTTAGGGATAATGGTTATTTGATGGATTTGAGGTTGGAGTTTAGTTGTTTTGAGTGTATTAAGTTGTTTTGGGAGTGTTTTGAAAGCAGATAGTTGGATTGAAAGTTGACAGAAGTGAGAAATCTGGGTTTCGGGCGTATTTATGGGATTGCACGTCGCAACATGTTCATCGCATACCGCGGCGAACAATTCTCCTTTCACACGCCGCAACGAGTGAAGACGTACGCCACGGCGAGCGTAAGCAGGTACGCCACGGTGCGTTGGAGTGCATATACCGAGACGTATGTGAGGCATCTCGCCGTGGTGAGAAACCTTGCGTCGCGGCGAGGATGCCTTTATCCCGATAGTGAATTGGTTCTTTTTAATTGATGATTTTTTAGGTTTAATTCCCATTGAATTGATTCTTGATTTATTGCAATGTAGAGACTAAGAACTGCAGATTTTTAAGAATGAAAGTTCTGAATCAATTTCGAAAGTT
>JANZLF010000220.1:32788260-32798925 GCA_026546835.1 Erythroxylum foetidum | reverse complement strand
TCAGTGAATGCAGTGCAATCTATCAGTCTAACCCATAATTACCAAAATACCCTTACTCGCAGTAACGGGATGTTACAATGACATCATCACAAAAGAAGTAAAAGGCATAAGAAGCAAAGCACAGAAGAAGCAAAACATAGAAGATACAAAACATAGAAGAAGTGAAAAGACAAAAGATACATCTTCCTTTACAAGGACCATAACTTTCAGCCTAAAAGTCCAAAAATTCATATTATATATTGTTGAAAAGATAAAAGAAAGATCTACCATTTTTCAGAAGACAAGTTTTTCTAATCTAGCCTAGATCGATCCAAAATTGCCCTCGAATTCAAAACATGAATTTACATTCATCCAATGTATTGCTCCCAATTCTCAACTTCATGATAAATTTTGAGTTTCCTAAAGATAGAATTTAAATTCAATGTCTTTATAAGAAGTGTGGCCATATGTTTCTAGGTTAATAAAAATTAAGAATTATCTCGTTTGGATAACTAGAGAATAATTTGTGGCTAAAAGACTGAAGCATACTCCATAAACATTTTCCAGGTCAACCATCCATTTTGTTTCACAATCTTTCCTTAACACAAATCATACTAAGATCACCTTTTCTACTTCATTTACTCATCATTCTTAACTTCATTTCAAATCAATATCATCTATAAAGAAATTATAATCCATGATTAATCATGAACACCAATAACAAAATGTACACATATATACATATTCTTCATCAACTTACTACACAGATGCAACTTCCTTATAGCTTTCATTTTACTTCTAACTTTCACCTTAATTCTTCTCACTTCAAAATCTTTTATCCACTAGAAACACCAAAGAAAAACTTGGACATATCCACATTTATCATTCACTACTTTACCCTTGCCTATCATTTCTTGGTTCACAAATTTTCATCATTTGTTCTTTACTCATGACTAATCTCCAAAATTTTTCATTCAAATAGTTCTAACTTCTATGAAACATTCGGGGTCCAACATCCATAGTCAACTTTACCTTCCCTAATCAAGAAATGATGCAAAGATTTGAGAAAGCACAAGTTAGTTTTACCCTAATTGTCTACGAAGTGTCGTTAAATGTTGGACTAGATACGCTGCGGTTTTTGTATTTTTCTGAAATCAGTGTTTTAAGAGGCCTTCTCTCACGTGGGAGAGATCCTCCCCCTATTTTGTAACTTCTCTTTTATAATAAATGAATTTTTAATTTTTCAAAAAAGAAGAGTCTTTGTAAAAGTGAAATAATATATAGAGTAAGATGAGGTAAACAAACTATTAACCAAAGGATTTATTAGGAAAGTTAAGTATCTAGACTATCTCTCCAACACAATAATAGTAAGTGCATGTGTTTTGATCTTACGAACTTAAACAAAATTTGTTCCAAGGATAGTCACTCGCTTTTGAAGATAGACCTACTCACAAACACCATAGCAGGTAATAAATGATCGAGTTTCATATATGTGTACTTGATCTATAACTAAATTTGAATGTATGAAGATGATGAGTAAAGAAACAAGATTCATAATGCATAATGAAACATAATGTTATAAAATAATGCCACTTAAGAATGTGGGAGAAACCTATTAAAAGCTTGTCAATTTAATGTTACAAGAGTAAAATAGTTAAAATTTGGAGGTTTGTGCTGACTACATGATTTTCAAGACAAAGCAAGGAGGAGATCTATTGGAGAGTCTCTGAAAATGTTTTGATATACTGAAGACATACGGCATGAATGTAAACCTCAAGAATATGTATTAGGAACTTCTAGTAGAAATTTTTTTGGCTTTATGTGAGCTAATGGGAATTGAAGCTAATTATCAACCTGAAGTCACCAAAATCTATAAATGAGGCATAGATCCTTGCATTAAAATAGTAAGTTCTTATTTTCTTTCTAGGTTTGTAGAAATATATCCCCTCTTGTTAAAGATGCTTAATTAGCATAAAAGATTTAAATAGAGTAATGAGTGCCAACAAACACTTAAAGACTTAAGGAGGGAAATCAAATATATATTTATTATGTAAGAAAGATCATAGGGACCAAAAGCCAAATATAACTAAATGGAAAAATCCATCTTAACAATTATCACATTAGTAAGGAAACTATGTTATACTTTTAGGATCATCACCATTATCATTTTCTCAAACCTGTCCTTGTGAAAAAATTTATACAAGCTAGAAACAATGAGAAGGATGGTGAAGCAGTTCATAGAACTTAATAAGTTTGAAGTTAGGTTATCTCCTTAAGAACTATCCAAATCCTAATAACTAGACCATTGTAGAAAATCTAAACTATAACCCACTTCTTTAAGCTATAGTGGGGACAAGACCTTAATAACTCCTTATATCTCTCTTATGGCTTATATAAAGACTCACCTTCCCTTTAGGCAAAGGTGATGATCTAATTTCTTATTTAAGCAGTCTTAATTAAAGGAAAATAATTTACTAAAAATGTGTGGGAGAGTTGATCCCAAGTAGTGATTAACGATAGTAAAAGGGTATATAACTGTGCTATAGCTTTATCCATCAAAGAGAAAGGGAATAATTAAAGTTTGATTGCATCAGGGGACATGCTATTCAACTTTAATATATCAAAATACTTTGAAAACATTGATAGGTGCAGGTTGTTGCTTTTAGATGGTGAACCTACAAATTTATTTTTAAATTGGTACAAATATCATATTAAGATACAAAAACATCTGAAGTTGATGACTTTAAGCTCAAAGCTAAGGAGTTAAAGTTTAAGTCAAAACAAAATTTTGACCCAATTTTTTTACAATAACATTAGGGTATATAAGGATAGGTGTCATCCTCTTCTATTGCAAGTTTGATCATTTTCCTTCCTAATGGCTCATCTCCAGTCTTACACAATCGTTGTTTATGGATGTTCCTCAATCTAGGTTTGGTTGGATGTCGTTGGATCTATCAATATGCCTTATGATATTCCATGTCCTCTTTGTCAATGATTTATTGACCTTAGTCTATAAAGTCACTTCTTTGCCCTCCATAATATCCCAATTGACTTTGAGACAAGTAACATTATATATTGGTCCAATAATTTGATGTTTTGTTTATTGTTTGATTATACCAAATTAGGCAATTTTCCCCTCTTAATATTGGATAACTTGCATGGTATATTGGATTTTATGTCCAACCCTTTTGGCAGAACTGTTGGTGCATGAAATTAGAACTCAAGCTTAAGAGGTTTCCTTTATATGGTTTTATTCTTAGTCCTTTTATTACTTTCTATATAATTTTGGATTCCAATTTTTCTATTCTCTGTAAAATGATTCATTGCAACCCATGAGATGTTCTATTAGTACATACACTTGTTTTCCTTTGATGTTGATCTGCTTTCTTGATGAATATTCCTTGCAACAATTAATTCTCCCAATTTGATGAAAATGTTTCTATTTAGAACCTGCGTATACTATATGGTGTTGAGGAATTTTCTTCAGTTCCCTTCCTTTTATAGTTCATATGTCACCCCATTTAAGCATATTTTAAAGATCATACTATCCCCTATTTTTGGGAATTTTATCCTTAGGGTCCAATCAATCGTGTCTTCCATTGATTGAGGCATGTTAAGATAAATTACACCTAGGCATAATGTTCCTACATATCTTGGATGAGCAGGGACATGTAACATCCGATACCTAATATCCAAGTGTATTTGGCATAGGCTATAAAGTGAAGAAGTGGTCCATATGATCTTGGCTAGAGTCAAAATTATGTTTTTTATTGGCATCCACATAATAAAGGGGAATTTTGGTATGTGGTTTTTAAACCATAACAATTAATACCATTTCATTTTCGATGTTATAGGGCTAGATGAGGAGGCACATGAGGCTATTATGAATTGATTAGCCACACCTTTAGCCTAGATCACTTTGTCTATTATGGATGGGTTGGGGGAGTACTTGGGAAAAAGTGGAGTGTGTTGCATCATACCCTTAGGTAGGACGCTCCATTTATTTCCATATCTCACTACCTGACGCTTAGAATTAAGTGGGAGAGTGTGTTGCAGAGAGAGAGGAATGAAGGATGTAGACATTGGGATCTAACTTTAACTAATTGTCATACCAAAAGCTCGTAATTTCACCATTTCCTGTTATACGTTTAATCTCCTTACCTATTGTCTCACCTAGATTCAAGAGGAATTTTGTAGCACTAGACGTGTTACCATTTCCTTTTAGTGACCAAATGTTTAAGTCTCTTATACACTCCTCATGCATCTATTTCACCTACAACGCTTCTTCATTATTGGATAGGCTTCATATCCTTTTTACCATTAGTTCTTTACTTGACACTTCGATTAGTTTGATTCTAAGATTCCAATTAATTTGATCCTAAGTCCCCCTTGAGACTGAGGAAGGCATATGTCCTTCCACTTAACTTTATGGGTCCCTTTATTGTTTCATGATTTGCTCTATATCAAGTTCCTTACTACTCTTTTTATTTCCTTTATTATCTTAATAGGCAAAACCATATGGGAGCTCCAATAAATGTCCATGCCATTAAACACTTCATTTATAGGATACACTTCTATTCACCCAACTGTTGGTTCTTTTAAGAATGGTATCAAATTCAGATTTGTAGTTACTATAAGTTAGCCTGCTTAAGGAGATAAGTGACCTCAGATACTTGAATGGAATTTTTCTTAATTAGAGCCTGATATCAATACCAAGTTGTTTTTCCAAGGTGTAAGGTAGTAATAAGAAGAGAGTTTAGAATTTGTCCCTATTAATAGTGAGGCTTAACATTTCAAAATTTTTTTGCAAGTAATTTAGTAAATGTTGCACTAATTCCTTATTAAATCCACATAGAAACAGTAGGTCATTTGCAAATGACAAGTTTAAGAGCTTGATTCTCTTACACTTGTAGTGATATCTGAAAGGTTTTCCCAGAGAAATGTTATGAGAGATCATTCTTTTGAGGACCTTCATAGCTAAATCAAATATATGAGGTGAAAATGGATCTCAGTTTTTGTTGCCTTTTAGACCCCTTAAATAAGTAAATGGCCTCTCTATTAATGAGCACATTATGGGATACAATGTATAAGCCTTGGTGTACCCAATTAGTGAATACGAAAGGATTAAAAAGTGCTGATAATAAACCTCTAATCAAGAGTGTCAAAGGCCTTTCAAAAGGCATTCTTTATTACACATCTTTTGATGGACTTTTTCAAGTGATATTCCTTGAAATTTTTTTAAGTAATCAAATTATTACCTCTAATATTATGACTTGAAATAAAAGCAAACTGAGAAAATTTGATTAGTTAATTCATTAGTGGCTTTAATCTCAAGGCCAAAATCTTTGAGATCATTTTATATAGGACATTGTAACATGATATAGGTATGAAGTCATGGAAGGAGATAAGGTTAAGATTTTTAGGTATTAGGAAGATGAAGGTTTTTTTAGTTCTTTGAGGGGTAAGCCTAAATGGAGGAATTCCTTAATAGCTTCGCAAATATAAATTTTTTTAGCAAATTCTAGGACTTTTGAAAGAAAAAGGCATTAAAGTCATAAGGTCCTAGAGATTTTTGTGGATTCAAGCTGAAGAGTGCATTCTTGATCTCTTGGTTAGTCATAGGCTCCTATAGAGGCTAAATCGGTGCTTAGGTGAGATAGGAGGAGATGAATTTAGAATATAAGGAGGGTGGACTTATGATATCTAACCCAGTTCTAAGGAAGGATTTGAAGTGATTGAAGGCTAAGATCTTTAATTAATCTTAATCAAAACAAATATTAGCATTGGCATTAAGGATGTCTGATATCTTATTGGTGTTTATTCTATTCAATATTGTTTTGTAGAAGTTAGCCATGTTGGAATCACCTTCTATGAGCCAAGATATTCTTGCTTTCTATTTTTGCAATGAAATGTAGGCATTTAAGGTGGTCAGTGTAGTGCCCCCTTACCGTAGAGTACGCACCAGAATGCCCGTAGACCGTCCCGATACATATCCTACAATAAGGGAGAGCTACGTTCGGTTACTTCACTACTCTCATGGCATCGCATAGATAAAATTTTTGAAACCAAAAATACTTTCTCATGTCATTTCATTAAAGTAGAAATTTGCCTAACTATCAGTTTTTCACTGTCTATATACATAACTCCAAAAGAAAACTGATATAAAGATCTAACTATGTCATCCCCAAAAATCCCAGCTGACCGACCTGTGAGCCATGACCTCTCTTGCCAACACGATCAACACGGCAGGAAAAGTCTCTCTGGAGCTAGGAGTCTACTCTATCGATTCTGAAAAATAATTTGCAATTTTGGGTGAGTTTGCAAACTCAATGAGAAACCATCATCGATGGTTCACTCAATTCAGGGATTACGTAAGTAGCATACAGAATTATCACACTAGCACATTCAGAATATCACATTGCAATCTACATATTTTCACAATAGCATATTCAGAAAGATTACAAAGTAGTATCACATAGATGCAAGGTATTTTGCCTCTTTCCTAAATCAAGATTCAATCAAATGCATAAAACATGAATACGTGGCATTTTCCCTTTTTATTTCTGTGTTGTGACTGAGCACTTGTAATGTCCTAATCTGGGCACATTAATCAGTGAGCCTGAGGCTCTAAACTGTACCTTTACGGGTGCATTAATCATTGAGTATATAACTCTGAACTGTCCCTTTTTGGAAGCATTAAACATTGAGCATATAGCTCTGAACTGTCCCTTTTTGGGCGCATTAAACATTGAGCATATAGCTCTAAACTATCCCTTTTCAGGCGCATTAAACATTGAGCATATAGTCTGGACTGTCCCTTTTCAGGCTCATTAATCTTTAAGCGTATCTTAGGGGTAGGAGAGCTCTCTGGGTATGCACTACTTTCCACGCGTCTTAGAGATAAGAGAGCCCTCTGGGTATGCACTGCTCCCTTTCGAGCTCGAGGCTCTTTTTTAGTAGTCGAGCTTGTAGCTCTCGGTGGTAGCTCCAGTCACAACTATTATTAATCAATCGTTCATGGAATTCATTTATCGATCCAATTTATCGAAATCTGTCATATCGATCTCAATTACACATTATCACACATTCGCAACTTATCACAAGCATGAAAATTCCACATTCACAAACAGTTTACTCTTCAATATCAAAACACCAAATCCCTCGGACCTTCGGTCCGGGATTTCAAACATAACTATTCACATATACCCATCATTATTCCCTATAGAATTCTAAGTGTAGAACATTAAACAATCAAAGATTGAGGAACCAACTAGGTTACTCATCTGTAACTTCCGAGCTACTGCCTAGAAGTCCTAGCACTATCCGTGGAATGTTGTTCCAACGGTGCCTCTCCTCAAGCTTCCCACTCTTCAAACCTCTAAAACTTCTCTAACCTCTTAACACCCACGACCCTTTCTAAAAAACTCACAATTCTTCTTCTTCACTAGGTTTAGGTTTGATCTTAAACAACAAAGAAGGAACAAGAAAGTGGACAACAAAAGATCATGTAGGGAGGAAGAAACAAGAATCACTTGAAGGAAGAAGAAGAAGACAAGCCCTAAAGTGGAGGAAAAAGGGTTTACTGCTAAAGAAATTTTAATGCCTTTTCTCTTTAGAAATGCCGAAAACCTTAGGCATTAGGGTTGCTCAAAAATTTATCACACTTAGGAACTTGTTATTTGCCTTATCCTCAATTTCTTTTAAATCTCTTTTCAAAATCATTTCTAATCTAATTTATTCCCAATTTTCAATGGCTCAACCTAAAAATCTTTGAAATCATGTATCTAGTTTTCCCATTGCCATTGGGCAGTTATTCTAGTCCTAAAAGGTCAATCAGTCCGTCAGTTATAAAATTCTCCGGTCTGGCCTTTTTCTCCCAAGATTTCCAGAAAAATTCTCTAAGAGTCACTAACAACTGAGAATCACTCCTAGAACATTTCCAATTTAGAATTTCAAACACAATTATTTCTTAATTCACAAACAAATCATATTCACACATAAATGCCGGAAAATATCATGAATGCATGTACATATATGTGCATGTGCAAAAAGTATCATCTCTCTCTATATCGAGAGGCCAAATGTATGAGCAAATCAAATATATGCATTCAAACTCCTAGCTCGTCCCAATTTACCAATTTACCCTTCCCATCGGTGATGGGATGTTACAGTAAGGTAATAATTGAGCTTGATTTTTTTTATCATGTTGCAATTCTCCATTCAAGTTACACTTTATGCTATCATTAATTCTCCTTCAGTTCTCTCTATCTTTTTAAATAAGCCATCTTTGAAGTGTTGTTTATAAAGCTTATTTCTTCCTTGATCCTTTTTAATTTGTAATTTAGTTTATAAAACTCATATTTTTATATTAGATGGCCTAGTCCCATTTCAATTACATTCTTATACCCCCTTTAGCTTAGTGACAAAATTAAAAAAATCTAAAAGGAGTTATCAGTTAGCTAACATGAGGGTCCATTCAGATTTCAATAGATGAATGGTCTAACATGCCTTGAGGATTGAATATTCCTTAACTATTGAAAAATTTATCCATCCATTCTAAGTTCACCAAGTCTCTACTAAGATTCTTTCTTATTAGATAAGGCCCTTTCTATTTGTTATACCATGTGAAGAAATTACCTCTATAATTGAGATATCCTATATCATAATTAGCTAGGCATTCTTTGAATTCCTTATCCATTTTTCAACTTTATTACCTAACATTTAAGCTTTATATGATTATAGAAGATAGTTAAAATCATCCAACACTATCCAAGGTTCTTTAATGCTCCTAACTAACTCTTGAATGCCCTTTCAAATATGGCTTCTTTGGAAAGAAAATTTTGAGGTACAAACAAAAGTGATTTAAATTTTTCCAAAAAGTAGTAATAAGTTGATCTATACATAGAGAAACTGATACAAGTGTTTTGAGGAGAGGACATTAAGCACCTTTGGGTTATATTCCATAATAATCCTTCCAAGGTGATGTTGAGTATGATTGGACATTACCTTCTAATTATTTCCTAGGAATCATAGTTCTTTATTGAGATAAGACCCTAGTTTGTAAAGGTTAATTGCATCCTTCCTTTTCTTCTTTCTAGTGGATTTCCTTAGGGTATTTTATAAAAAGGAATGTTCCTGAATAGTATTATCAAATATGTTTGCCTCACTTATCTCTGATGGATTTTAAGTTTTAGTTATGATTAGGTCCAAGCTTAATCCTAATGGTTCGGCTATATTGAAAGGGGAATTTATGAAGTTGGGGAGTTGTGAAGGAGTTGATTTGTCTGAACGTAAAGATGGTATTTTTGATAGATTAGTGAGGGGAATACTTGGAGCTTGGCCTATTGTAGGAATAAGATTAGGAGGGGTATCATGCATGTTAAAGTTTGAGGGGGGTTTTTAGAGAGTTATGGCTTAGCGGGTTCTTTTGGTTGAGGGTACAGTTTGGGGATTTTGGTTTCAAGGATCCATATTTTTTTGTTAAGGTGGCTAATATGGTTTCTAAGAATAGGATAATAGAATATCAATTAGTTTAAACTCTCCATCCTCACCTAGGTTGAGGATCTTCAGGGAATCTGGAATTTTACAAGCTTCTCAACTTTTATGCATATATTTTTTAAAATCCTACCTTTCTTATCCCTACAGTTTGCTTATCCAATCTTAATAGTTTTCGAAATGCACTAATGAAATGACTTAACCCTATTATTGCCCAATATTCCAATAGTATGTCATAGAAACATATCTACAATGGAATGGACTTTATAGAGGCCTTATCTAGGGTTATTCATACTATGGATTTGTGGATAAACATAAGCCCACCTCTCTAATGTTAAAGGTCTTGTTTTATAACCTACATTAGGCTTGCATTGTCTCTAAATCCAAATTAAAAGTAGTCTTCTTATGTGATTAAAACATACTCCAATCCAAATATAGACCATAGTGCTTATTCCCATGCTTTGATAGAAAGGAAAGGATATGTTTGTCCAAAAAACAACCAACCAGAGTTTTGTTTTATTTAGCTATCTAGTATGAAGTATATCTATAGATGGTTAGATGATAGAAGAGGAATTATCTAGGACTAGAGGAATTATCTGGGACTAAAGGAATTAGTTTAACTTTGACAAGTGGATCTCTACCATTTATGTAACATCCCGTTACCGATGTGATGGGCATATCGGTAATTTGGAACGGGTTAGGATTGAGTGCATCCATATTATTGAATTTCACATGCATTTGCTTCTATATTATTGATAAATGATTGTTATTACACAAGAATATGAGTGTACATGCATGTATGACAATTTTCCCGGCATGATGGTGTAAATTGGAAAATTAGGTAATAATGATACAGATCATGTTTTGACTATAGAATTGGAGTGAAAAATTGAATTCTAGAGTGTTGGAAATTGAAATTGGAGTGTAGGATCATGTGTTTTATATTTTTGAGGATTTATAAGAATTTTTAGAGTTATGGGTCCGGACCGAAAAAATGGCCTAAGGACTGATAAATTGGATTCTGGTTTCAAAATTGATTGGCAATTGGCACGAGATAATTAGAGTTATGATTTTAGGATTTAAATTTTTGTAGTCATTACGAAATTGGGAGAAAATTAGAATAAGAATCGGATTTTTAGACCCTAAGAATTAGGCATGTGGCTTGAGATTTGCCAAACATGCCCTAAGCCT
>JANZLF010000220.1:32726539-32737225 GCA_026546835.1 Erythroxylum foetidum | reverse complement strand
TTCTTCTGCGACAATGGCTTTGTCAACGGATCAGCAATGTTCTGCTCTGTGGGAATTCTCTCTATCAGGACATCACCCCGCGTAATGATCTCCTGAATCAGATGGTACATCATTGACTATTAGTGTCGGGGATGTCATAAACATGTATAGTACGCATTTTAAATCGCTGTATGTACATCATTGACTATTGTAAATTGTGCAATTAGTAATGTTGTATATTTTGATTATTTTAGAGGCTCAAGTGGAGCGTCGATCTTCCGACGTAGCTGAGACTTCCCGGCAGTAGCTCAGAAGTTTAGAGATGAGTAACCTAGTTGGTTCCTCAACCTTTATGTGTTAAATATTATGTGCTTATGCCATGCGGAAGAAATGGAGAGTTTATGTATTTAATTGTGATTGGTTTCGGACCATAGGTGTCCGAAGTATTGGAAACTTGTTATTGAAGTGATTTACGTGTATAATTAGATGTGAATTGGGCATGTGTTATTTAGCAATTGGAACATATGCATTTCATGCATAAAAGCATGATCAGATAATGACAGTTGTGACCGGAGCAGCCAACGTATTTCAGAGCTTAAAGCTCAATGCAACAGGGCCTCGAGCCCAACGTTATTCAGAGCCACAGGCTCACCGTATCAAGGCATTCAGGCCCAACGTGTTTCAGAGCCACAGGCTCACCGTATAATGTGCCCGTCACTGGGACAGATCAGGCGCACGGTTACAACACCGTAATAAAATAGAAAGTATCACATGTGAATAGCATATACAAATGATTGAATGTGAATTGTGTGAAAGGCGAAACGCCTTATAATTGGGAAATGATAGTGCATGTGATATTTCTGAATGTGTTACTATGTGATAGTATGTGAATTGTTTGAATATGCATGAGTTGAGTGAACCATCGATGATGGTTTCTCGCTGAGTTCGCAAACTCACCCAATATTGCATATATTTTTCAGGACAGAGATAATAGGCTCCTAACTCCAGAGTTAGACTTTTCCTGCCGTGTGTGCGCGTTGGCAAGAGAAGTCATGGCCCACAGGTCAGTCAACCGGGATGATTTTCTTTTATGGATGACCTAGTTAGTTTGTGTATCAGTTCCTTTTTGGAGTAATGTGTATAGTCAGTCGAAACTGATTAACTTGTAAATTCTGTTTTGAGGTTATGAAATGAAAATCTTTCGGTTTTAAAAGATAGTGATTTTGATATTTCGGTTTTATTATATTAATGTCATATGGATTATAGTATTGATCGTTCGTAGTGTACCCTCATCGTGGGTTATGTATCGGAATGACTTACGGGCGTCCCGGTGCGTACCCTACGGTAAGGGGGCGTTACATCTCCAAACGTGTATATGTTGCAAACTTAGTTTCTAACCTTTAAATAACTTAAATGGTATCTTGAGAGCAACCTTGGTTGGTACTCGGTTTAATTTATACTTTTCCATCTTAAGAGATTCAGTCCATAAGGACTTAGTAAGTTTAGAGCTACTCAATGTACTTCGTACCATGTCTAATAATGTTCAATTTCTTCTTTTTGCCACAACATTTTGGTCTGAAGATCTAGGCATAATTTATTGAGCTACTATCTCATTTTTTTGAAGATATCTTGCAATTAGACTATGTGCTTGTCTATTTTCAATATATCTATCACAATATTCCCCACCTCTGTCAGAACTTATGATCTTAATTTGCTTACCACATTGTTTCTTTACTTCAACTTTGAGTATTTTGAAAGCATCTTGTGCTTCATTCTTATTATGAAGCAAGTAGAGATACATATATCGTGAGTAATCCTCTATAAATGAGATGAAGTATTCCTAACTATATGAGTACATATCTGGATTACAAATATCTCTATGTATGATCTTTACTATTTTTGAACTTCTCTTGATACCTTTCTTTGATTTATTAGACTGTTTATCTCTTTATACAGACCATACGAGTTTTAAAATCAGTAAAATCTAAAGTACTAAGTACTCCATCATTCACCAATATTTTAATCCTTTCTATGGAGATATGCCTTGATCTCTAGTGCCATAACATAGAGAAATTTTCTTTCATAACATAACGTTTTGTTCCAATATGAAAATGTGTTCCATTATAACAGGTATTATCTTGTAAATTAAAACAAAAAAGACCATTAAATAATGTACTATTCCCAAAAATTCATTTGTATAATTTAACTTAAAAGATTCGTCTAAAAAATGAAATTAATATCCAAAAGGTACAAGTCTTGAAACTGAAATCAATTTCCTAGAGAAATTGGAAATATAAATTGTCTTTTCTAATTTTAAAATAAAACCAAATTTTATTTGTAACATGGATTGTACAACCAAAATCAATAAACACATGTCACGACAAACTTCAGCCATATTAGATTGAAAGCATAATAGAGAGATTAGATTACCTATCTTTTTAAGTCATTCTTTATGTTTGACACTATCCTTCTTTGTATGTCCTTTTTCCCTGCAAAAGTAGCACTTAAATTCCTACTAAATGTCAGCTTGAGTAGCTTGATTTTTCTTCTGTCTTTGAACAACAGATGTGCACTTTATGAACTCTCTCCTTATTTTATCGACAATCTCCCTTCCTCTTGAACACACATGATCATTAATTCATTTATTGACTAATTATTATTATGTGTATTATAAGAGATTTTAACAATGTAATGCAGGAGGAAACAATTAGACATCTCAACCTTGAGTTTCTTTAACTAAACTGCAATGTCCCTCATCCTTATGATAAGCTCATACACTCCTCAAAGACCAGTGAGCCTTACAAATGAAAAATTCATAATCAGAGTGCTTACAAATGCTTTGTTTGAAGTTTTTAATTGCTCATCAATAGTCTTCAACAGAGCATGGATATTGACATGTTATTTCATAGAACCACAAATGTTAGTAGAAATTTTATTTCTTATGAACATCACATTCAGGCTCAACCCTAGGCAAGGATAGGAAAGGCACCTGTATTAAAGAAATGCTTTAAAGGCAATCACCTTTAGCACTTATTATATAAAAATTTTTAATTAATGAAAAGGATTTTTGGTTAATTTGATGTTCATGTTCTTTATTAATTGAAAGCGATCTTAAATCAGATTAACGAAGTCCTTGATACATTATATAGCATGAAGGAAATCATAATAAGATCATGATAATAAGATTCCTTTTATGTGTAATTATGTTATTATCTAAATTATCCTTAGTCATAGGATTAATGAGACGGAACATTATTAGTCTGGATAGACTAACACATGTTCTTCTCATTGATTAGATCAAGTAGTGGATCCTATAAGCTATAAGCATGAGTTGTTTAGAGTTAACATGTGGATGCTTGCTAAGAATAGTAAGTCCATTGGATGACCTGCCATGAGACAATAATATGGATAATCTATTATAATGTTAATGATAGTCTTATTACAACAATGGCGCAAATATCCTTAGACTTGAGGTGCTCAAGGATATCTTAGATACTAATCTTGTACTTTGACTCCATTCTTTGTTGTCTCTCGGAGGTTGCTCATAGGGTAGGGATTGGGTATAGCTTGAGCTATTCGAAAGTAATTTAGTAGCCAATAAAAGATTCACCACTTTTAATGGAAGGAGATGATACCCACGGCCTCTTATCAGGGTCATTACTTGGGAATCTCTAGCCATAATGGAAACATCATGTAGATAGTCTTTAGTGACATATCTAACTGAGTAATGAGCCTTAGGGACAAGAATTAACATCACTTAGGCTAGATGTGACATAGTCAGCCTAGTGGAACTTGACACTTTAACCATAATCTAAGCCAAGTGGGATATAGATGGTGAAATGATGAATTGCATGGGAACATTGTCTATAGAAGGGTTCATAGTCAACCACTAACTTTTTAGTCAATTGAGGGTCATGATGTGTTACTACATACCACTCATGGCTAGCATAACCAGGAACCTAATGGGTCACCTGCATTGAAAATGCAAAGAATGAATAAAATGGTTTTGGATGGGGATCTAAGATATGAGAGATGCATGACTAAGCTACACAAGTGTAGTAGTTTAAGGTCATTTGATTGTGAATCATATGAAACATGTGAATCTTACGTATTAGGTAAGATGACAAAATTACCCTTTAATAAGCAAGATGACAAAATTACCTTTTAATAAGCAAGATGACAAAATTACCCTTTAAAGAAGGGGTGGAAGTTTCATGCTAAATTAAGTGGGATTAAAAGCCACTTAATTCCAACTTAATCCCATTTAATTCCAACTAGCACTCCATTGATGTTGGGGGTTAGAGGACGACCAAAAGGTAGAAGAAACATCAATTTTTGTGCAAGTGTTGTATGAAAACAAGGGATTTTTTGTGAAGTATTCATAATCTTCTCTCACTCTCTACAAACTCTCTCCACAAAGCTGACACTTTGTGGGTGTTCTAGTCATTCTTCCTAATCGGTTTTTTGTGAAGTATTCATAATCTTCGCTCTTCATATGGATATTATTAGAGACGTTCTCTTTTAGTCGTCGTGGTTTATGACAACTCGAAGAGGTAAAGACAACGAAGAAGGAAGGAGATTATAAGGTACACATCTTAAGTTTATGCTTTATTAAAGTTACATCTAATGTTACTTGAAAGTTCTTGGCTTTTTGGGTTTTGTTTTACATTTTTGTTATTGTTTTCTATTTTTGATGCATGTGATGCAAGATCAAAACTCAACAACCTGCCCAGAGCCCATTATCAGAAAGGACAAAATAGACAACGAAAGGGTCCTTATTTTGCCTCATTTTGTTCTTTATAAAGGTTAAGAGCCTACTCTTTCCCCTCATAAAGAGCAATAAAAAGGCCCTTATTTTTCCTCTTTTTGTTTTTTTTATGAATAGGGGCCCTTTTTTGACTTTGCCTTGGTTTTATAAAACATCAAGAATGACCCTGATCACACTTAGGTGTTTAGATCGCTTCCAACATTTATAAAGAGCAGTTTCAACTATGGTGTTGACCTTAGTTACCTTAGGTGGTTCAGTCTTATGAATAGCTTAATCAATGTCTATCCACCCTAGAAGAAGAAAAATTTTCTCCTTCCAAATCTTATAGTTGTCACCCCTCAATTCCAATTTCTAATACATGTGGGAAAATTTTAAAAAATAATTTGACATTTCATCTTAATTAATTATTCAAATATAATATTAAAAATTCTACTGGGATAAAATTTATTATAGTAAAATAATTAACTATAATTAAATGTTCCAACTCTTTATGTGAATAATTACATATGTATAATTTTATATAATTAAAGTTGTTATGGCTAAGCCCTAATAATTAATCACTAAAACATTTTATTCAAAATTCTATTCGTAACGTAAAATATAGACATAATAATTATGTGATGATCTGACTCATTCTGAACGTTTATACAAATATAATTTTAATGCATAATAAATTAGATTATAAGATTCAGTTTAATTGGTAGAGGCTCACCATACGTCCTATGTGGGTGCATATTTTTAATAAACAAACAAAATGATATCGTTTGGTGAGAGGTCTTCTTCAACCTCTAGCTGAGTAGTCATAATGACCTGGTTCGTAACTCATCAGATACCAAACAAAACCAGATCATAAAAGCACCACAAAAATGATTTTTTAATGTAGAAACACTTCCAAAACACTTAATTGAAGATTTATACTTTTAATCGAAATAAAAACTTCAAAAACAACTATAAAATGAAAATTTTTGAATTTGAATTTTTTTAAAATTCAAAATTCTCCAAAAACTAAAACAAAGCAGAGGTTATTCCGCTTGATACCAAATATAATTCAATTCAACATATATATATTCAACAGTAATATATGTTAGAATAACATATAAACTAAATGCAAAAGAAAACGACATATCTCCAACTATTAATGTTTTTGCTTGGAGATTATGTATTTTTGGAATGCTTCTAAGCTCCCAATTCCTAAATTGATGGCGTATTTTCTACAAAGATAAATGAGTTTAGGACCTTAAAAGTCCACAAGGAAAAACATACATCCATGCACTCTCATCAAATACATTGACAATTACCACAAAAACAGGACATTCATATCCATTAACTACATAATGTTGGACCATTATAAGTATTAAACCAAAATATGAAAAATCCTCATATATTTTTCTTTATTTTTATATATTTCAAGAAGTGTTTAGATAAATATTTTTAATTTGAGAAGTGATTTTGGATATTTTTCATATAGGTATATCATATATAAAACTTTTTATGTTAATTATTTTATTATATCTGCATATTAATTACGTGTTATATGACAGTTTGTAATATTTAAAATTTTTTTGACAAGTATGTTAATGGAGAAACTTAATTTGAAGCTATAAGTGAGAATAGATTTTTTTTAATCAATTTGATGGTCCTAAGGTTGGATTATGTGAAATTATATATGTTGTGCATGAGGCATATAGTAGCAATAGGTACGTGAACTATGTACTTTGAGTGTTTGCATATACCATTAATTACTGGTAATTAATTTTAGATGTATTTTTATAGTTTGGTACTTCATTATATATGTAAGAATGAATCTCGTTGTTGTGTGAATTTGAGACTCTTAAAAAGTAATGTTATGTAATTTCATGTGATATAATGATGAATATAATTAGCTAGATTCAAAAATTATTCCTTTTATATTTATTGGATATAGTGACGAGGAGTTTGGCTATAGGCACTATGATCCTAAAAAGTAGGAAGTTGTTAGGAGCATGGACATAGTCTACTGTGAGCATGAAATGGATATATATATCATCAAACAAAGATGAGACTACTTCAAGTTGTTCGTCTCCCAATAATGCAGATACATCCTTATTCCTAGCCTAGAGATGAAGAAGGAAAAGGAAATGAGTTACATATGATGGTAATGATTAGATGCATCGGTTATACACTTAACATCGGTTATGTCCCACACAATAATACTCCACGCGAATAGCGACTTGGTAGTTGGTACCATTGTCATGGTTTCCCACTAATAGACCATGAACTGGACTCACCTTATTGAAAAGTTTCAAACTTCCATTACACTGCAATGGATTGCATTTAAAGTTTCGAAGGTATCAAACTGTGAGGCGATAAGTGGGGGTGGCAAGTAAAGGTGTTGCTCTTCGTGTCACCAAACTGAACACCTCAGTCATATCCAACTCACTCGGCAACATACCATCAGGAAGTTCCCAATCAAAACTATGGACCAACCTTGCCAGGATTAGACGCACGGTGGTCATGCCCATTTGCATTCCAGGACAGCTTCTGCGACCAGAACCAAATGGAAGTAACTCAAAGTCCTTTCCTCGGAAGTCTATGTTACTCCCCACAAACCTCTCTGGAAAGAACGTTTCTGCATCTGACCAGACTGTTGGATCTCTCCCAATTGCCCAAGTGTTGATGAACACGCGAGAGTTTTTGGGTATATGAAAGCCTTCGATGGTGATATCTTCAGTTGACATGTGAGGAAGCAACAATGGTACAACTGGGTGGAGCCTGAAAGTTTCTTTGATAACCATGTCTATGTAGTTCAAGCCTTCCAGGTCCGATTCTTCTACCCATCTGTTCAGGGTTACCTTTTCGTCCAATTCTTTTCGAAGTTTCTTCATTATTTGAGGGTTCTTCATGAGCTCTGACAGTGCCCAATCAACCACTGTCGTTGAAGTGTCCACTGAAGCTCCAAAGATGTCCTGCAATGAAATCCGAATGAGGGAAGCATAATTAGATGGATCAAAGTTTGAGTCAGGATGCTATCCCAAGATACGAAAAGTAGAAAGTCTTGAATCACCAAAGACACTTTAAGAGTATGTTAATCTCCCCTAATTAGTATATGGTTATGCACCAATAGATGTAAAAGAATGAAAGAGAAGCAATGTAATGTTTGGTAATTGAGAACAAGCTAATCACAAGCCTTTTGAAATTAACGATACTAACAGACCTCAAGTGGTGTATGTTAAAATTTAACCTATTATTATTAAATCAACATGAGACATTATGGTAGATATAACCCAATTATATAAAATACTATTGAAAGGTACTTTTAAAATAATAATACTATATATAATTGAAGGTTTACATAGCTAAATACGTAAAAGGGTTAATTGTAATAAAAAATATCTAATTTCACGCAATTTTACAATTTGAAATCAAATTTAAAAAGTAACGTTAAAACAATTTAAATTCACTTTTTGTAAAAATTATCAGATGTTAAGTTTTCTTTTAACATTATTTGTCATTCAATAAAAACTATGTTAAAATATTGAAAAACTAACAGGTTTCCTTGTCCTCCCTGTTAGTTTTCAATGTGTTTTTACTTCTCTCGGGCAATGAAACCAAACTCATTGTTACAATGCTCGTTGTAATGAAATCAACATCACTCGACCCATTCTGTAGGCCTATACTTTGTGCGACAAGTAAATTTTGATTATCATCATTATGTTTCAAAGCAGAAGCCAACGCATCAATCAAAGGAGGACTTGCAGGACTTGTGTCGCTAATGCGTGTTCACAGAATCTCTCTTACACTCATTTCCACTAAAGACTCAGTTTTGGGACTGAATGGATTTATATGTAAAACAATAATAGGATCGATTCGATTTTGCGTACCCGTATCCATGATCTCGTGTTCGTTAGATGACGATTCCGTTAAACGCTTTTATTTCCTCTCGTCTTCTTTCTTTCAGATTTTCTCAATGGTTAAGAATGATCAATTTCATAAGTTATTTGCAACTTATATATCATGTGCAAAGGACACGTCCATTGGAATAAGGAAGAGAGAGGACAAGGGTCTGTGACCCATTTGAGACCCAATCGTTAATACCCAATAACTATTATCTTGGGTGCGTTTCATAGGACTCAATACGATTAAGTACATGGGACATTAAATAATCTAACAGAAAACAACAAATATTTTCTTAGAAACTTAATATTAAAGAATGCATAGAGGGATGCCAACTTAGTCAACTTGCCTCTTAAAGCTTCTTTAACCTATTCAAATTAGCCCTAACAGGGATATATGTAAATAGAAAGGTAAGTTGGATAAGCAAAGTAAGAGGTCACATTAGAAGAGAAAAAAAAAGTAAATTAGTATAGTTATTAATTGAGAGTTAGGATATCTTACATTTCTAGATACAAAAATAATAATTAGAGAGCTTTAATTTCGAAATGTTATATAAGGTTGGAAAGATTTCAAGAGAAGTTCATTTGGTCTACATTTTGTTAAATTCTAACGCCAAACGTGCCCACACTTATTGGAAGAAAATCAGTGTTACATAAATAAAACTCATCGTGGACACTTAATTTTGTTTATCTTTTTAAAAAATTAAGAAAAATGAAAAATCATGTTTTGATATTCATGTTAAAAATATGAATTTGATTTTTTATGAGCTTGTTTAATTATATTATAAATATTTTTTGTTAAAATTTTGAGTTTCAAAATTTTTAAGGACCAATTGGTGAATAGAAAATAAAATTTGGGGTTGAAACAAAAAACAAAGGTTCAAAGAAATAGATTGAAAAAAAAGGAAATTTATGGCTAAATTGCAAATAAGAAAATAATGTAACAAGTATGTGTGTGGCACATGTATAATTGATCGCGGTTTTCCGATATGTGTAGTTTTAATATTTTAACCTCGATATTCTGCAAGTGTAGGGGTCGTTCGAGTAGAATTTAAGGTGTCGATCTCATGAGGAGGGTCAATCTAATCCTAAAATCTAAGGCCAAAACTAATTGCAAAAATTTAAATTTAACTAAACTAAAACAATGATGCAATTCAATCAATTGGTTCAATCAAACAACTCAATTCAAGAATAATCACGAAATATTAACAGATCAGCAAATTACAACACATACATAATGAATCAACTTAAGGAACTACCAATTGAGAGAAAGGGAAATTTTTACTTATCTTCAACACTAATCTAATTAATTATGAATTATCGGATTATTGGTCCTGAACGATCCTAGAGTTGATTACTCTCTCTCGAGTTATAACCAATAACCCTAAATTATAAACCCTAATCAGATTATGGAAAATTTCAATTTCTCAATTCACAATTTATCCAACCCCGAATTAGATATGAAGTTTTCCAATAGACTCCTAGGAACTTATGTGAGATCTCTCTTCACGCAAATTACCGATTTGATTGATTTCTCGTTCTTATTAAATCAGCTAACTCTCGTTAGCCCAATTTAATTATTTTTAATTTGATTCATCCTCTCAATCTATCACCGAATTATGCAAGTATAGAAATCAATCACAATAAATCCAAATAACATAAACAATCAGATTTTTATTGAATGAAAGATAAAAACAACTTGAAGGTGAGTTTAGACATTCCTCAATATTCATATAATCCTATCTCAATAGCTATCATAATTCTATACATAAATAAAATTGAAATGCACTAGAAACCAAATCTGAACGGATGACTAAGGCAGCAATGTTGGGAAACCTCTTATTTCGGGAAGTACTTCATGTCGACTTCTTCTCCGCGTCTGTCTTCTTTCAGCTTTTTTGTCATCTCTCGATAAACTCTTTCTAAAGTTTCTTGATGGTGGTTGATGCAAGAAACTCCCTTATCTCTTTTATCTCATTCTTTATATACTTGATGTGTTCTAGGCAGCTCTAAGATTTTTCTAGGGTCAAAAGGTTCGAAAAATCTCTCAAAACTCAACTTTTATGT
>JANZLF010000220.1:32695463-32706381 GCA_026546835.1 Erythroxylum foetidum | reverse complement strand
TTCTAATAAAGAATTATAGTTTTTAATCCTTTTTAATTTAATTTAATATAAAAAATAAGAATATAAATTATGGATTAAACATAATAAGGACATTAAAATTTAAAGATAAAGAGAATAGGAGTTCTAGTGATTATTATAATTTTGTATAAAAATAAGAGAAGAGATGAAAATTTTTGTAGGTTAATTATTTTTAACCTACAATTATATAAACCAAAAATAAAATTGATATTACAATTTTCTTCATTCTCTCAATTTCAAAGCAATGGAATTATTGAGGGATCAAGAGATGTCTGAGAGCAAGTGATAAAGGCGACAGATTGTCCAGAACTTCGAAGATTCAAGGCAATGACTCACCTCTCCATGACTTCACCCCACCCCCTAACCCCTATCCTCTCTGTCTTCTGAAGCTACCCTTGCATCGTAGCCACACCTTAAACCCACAATCGACATCCTAAACCAAACCCTAATTCAAGATCAGAACACCGACCCAATCCTGGCAACATCCTCGACTAAAAAACCCCTCCCAAAATCCCCCTCTAAACCAGCTCAACCTGAACCAAAATCCCTAGGAGTTGAAGAAATAGGAACATCGTACACGAAATTACCAATGCTGTAAACCCTGATGCAAATGGGTATATCAGATCGTGGAAATTTGTGGTTGCAAATGGGTCAGAGACTTTGCAGACACAAATTTAACTTACTACCTACCGGAGACCAAGGATAATCAAATCTTCTTTATACCCTCTCTAGGGCTAGCGAAGCAAGGAGCTGCAAACTTCAGGTTAACACTGATTGGATTCTTCATAGGTAAGAGACTTGATTTCCAGTTGTTTAATGTGCTTTGAATAAATCCTAGTCTGAGTTTAGATTGAAGGAAATTTTGATCACCAGATCCGATAACTTTCTGTTTAAGTTTGAATCTGAATTAAGAGTAATGTCTGTTCTGGAAAGGGGCCCTTGGCACATCCAAGGTAAATCCTTATTTTTGAAGAAATGGAGTTTGAATGAGGGAGAACAGGAGGTAGTAAGGAGAGCTCCAGTGTGGGCAAAAAAATTTATCCCTATTGAGTATTGGACCACCGAAGGGCTGGGTTAAATTGCGAGCGCGGTTGGACACCCACTCCTAATTGATTTACCAATTGCTAGGATGACACAGATTCTTTATGCTAAGATGTGTGTTGAGATAGAATTACAAAATAGTTGCCCTACCTCATTCCAACTAGCAACGTATAATGAGGATGGGGAGAGAACTTTTAAATTTATAAGAATAGAGTATGAATGGAGGCCTGAACTAAGTACACAGAAAAAGAATGGGCACCAATAGGGAGAGTATTTAAAACTGTAAAATACCATGAGTTGGGTAAAGGTGAAGAGGTGCAAATAGTTAACCAAGAACAACAAGGAGTGGAGTTACAATCCACAAGCAAATTCACCCAAAAGGAAAAGGAGACCTTTGAACCTAAAGCACACTCCAAAGGATTAGGACCATTGCTGATGGAACACATAGTGGGGATGAACCAATTGATGGAACAATTCACTACTGCTATTAGAAGTCCCGCCACACATTGCAAGGCAAAGTTAGACTAAGAAGTTCCAGATGGAAACCTTGAGGACCTGCAGGTCCCTTCCATAAATCAAGTAGGTGTTGCATCTAGTTATGGAATAATAGTTTTAGTCTTTTGGAATGTTAGGGGGCTTAATAACCCCAAAAAGTAATTAGTTGTGCATGCTTGGCTAAAGAGACTATCTATGGATTTTATATGTTTGCCAGAATCTAGGGTTAAGTCTCCCTTTTATTTGAATAATGTTTGCTCCTCCCTGCTCCCTAGGTGGCCTTTTTATAGCAATTTAAAATGTTCCTCTAATGCAAGAATAGTGTTAGAATAGAATTTAAATAGCTACGCTTGTCAAATCCTAAGCTTTACTAATCAAGTAGTGCATTTAGAGTTGACTCCGGGGAGCAGTGCCCTTCCTTTCCTAATGACTTGTGTATATGGGTCCAACAACCTAAATCATAGGAAGTCCCTTTGGAATGACCTGTCAAATCTTAGACTCTCCATGTCCACTATGCCTTGGATAATTGCTAGTGACTTTAACGCTATTCTATACCCACACGAGGCAGATCCTATTAGTCACTCAGCTTTCCAAAGTATGAGTGACTTTAGGCAATGGTTGATAGTAATACAATGTATGATCTCAACTCCAGTGGTCCTTGTTTCACTTGGACCAACAAACAAAGTGGAGATTGTTATATTGCTAGGAATTTAGATAGACTCTCATTAATTCAGCTTGGAGCTCAACTTTTCCTAGAGCTTATAGTGTCATTCAATATTCGAACATTTTAGATCATTCTCCAATAGAGGTTAAATTTTTCTGCTCCATACAGAGAAGAGCATCTCCTTTTAGGTTCTCTAACTTCCTTTCCACTCAGCCAAATTGTCTTCAATTAGTGGAGGAAGCCTGGTCCTCTCAAATTTAGGGGTCTCCTATGTTTTGTGTAGTGTCCAAACTAAAAATTGTTAAAAGAGCTCTCAAAGATCTTAATTCAAGACAGATTGGAGACGTTAATGATAAAGTCAAGAATTGCCAAGAAATTCTTAATGCCATTTAAGATCAATTGAGGCATTTGCCCAAGTCGAACGTGTTACTTGCGAAAGAATCAGAGGCCATCAATGACGTAATTAGAGCCTTAGATGATTAAGAGTCTTTCTTTAAATAGGCATCCAGGATTAAGTGGTTAAAGGAAGGGGATAGGAACACCAGGTTTTTTAATAATTCACTCATAGCCAATAGAAGCTGAAACACTGTCAATTCTCTAGAAGTGGGTAATGGGTGAAGGATAGTAGGCCATGAAGAGATAAAAGATCAGTTTGTTGAATGCTTTCAAAGTTCTATTGGTAGTCAAAAATCCCTTCATTCTTCAAAGGACTTTGTGGATCAACTTTTTACTCAGGCCTTACCTGAAAACCTTTCTAACTCCCTTACAGCTGAAGTTTTTGGTCAAGAGATTAGAGAGTTGTTCCACTCTTTTGATCCTAATAAGGCTCCTGGCCTAGATGGGTTTAATGGTTTTTTTCTTTAATCAAACATGGCAAGGGTGGATATCACTAGGGCCATTCAAGATTTTTTTTAGCGTGAAAAACTTCTCAAAGAGTTTAATTCCACCTTTATTACTCTAATTCCTAAAAAAGCTCACCCATTCACAATGGTAGATTATAGGCCTATCTCTTGTTGTAACATGTTGTACAAGGTGATAGCTAAGATCATTGCAAATAGGATTAGAGAAATTCTTCCTCACATTATTAGTCCTAACCAAAGTGCTTTTATTAAGGATATGAGAATTGGAGATAACATCTTGTTAGCCCAAAAAATTTTCAAAACTACCACCTTTCTAATAATAAGAAGAGACATGTTTTTAAAATTGACCTCCAAAAAGTTATGATTCCATTCATTGGGATTTCCTCATTAATTCTTTAGAAGCTATAGGCCTTCCTCCTAAATTCATAGCTTGGATCCAAGTGTGCATTTCTTAGCCTTTATATTCCATTTTCATTAATAGACCACCTTCCAATTTCTTCAAAGGAAAATTTGGACTGAGACAAGGAGAGCCCTTATCCCCTTTCCTTTCTATTATTTGTATGGAAGTTTTTTCTAGGAGCTTGAATGATTACATAGATAGAAATCCTTCCTTCAAATCCCACTGGAGATGCAAAATAGTTAAACTCATCCATCTCTTGTTTGCTGATGACCTACTGATGTTTTATAATGCTGACATCAGTTCAACTCAAATATTGCTTAATTGTCTAAACTCCTCTAGATTTTTAGGAATGGATATGAATCCTTCCAAAAGTCAAATTTCCTTTCTCTTAACATGGATCATTTGATCAACCAAATGGAACAAATATCTAGTCTTAGGAAAGGATATCTCCCCATAAAGTATTTAGGAGTTCCCCTCATTACAGGTAGGTTATTAGGGAGAGAGTGTCTACCCTTATTGGACAAAATTGATGTGAGAGTTAATAAATGGACCCACAAAAACCTTTCTTATGCGGTTATAGTACAACTAGTGAGTTCTGTTCTTTCTTCTCTCTAAGTATATTGGGCTTCTCACTTTATTTTCCCTTCTCCTCAAGGAAATAGAAGCCACACTTAGGAATTTTCTATGGGCTGGGAGGGTGGATAGTCACTCTCAATCCAAAGTTAAATAAGTGATCTTACTAGACCGAAAAAGGAGGGGGGTTAGGGATTAAGCATTTGCCAACCTGGAACACAGTATTGTTAGGAAAGAGGATTTGGTACCTATTCTACGATAGAGAGGCTATGTGGGTTAAATGGGTGCACACAATCATTTTAAGAAGGAAAAATTTTTGGAGTACATAACCTACCAATAATAGTTCCTGGAGTTAGAGGAAATCTTAAGTGTTAGGGATAAATTAGGGAATCAATTCATATTTAGGATAGGTAATAGACAGTCCACACTCTTATGGTAAGATCTTTGGTATCCGAGGGGAATCTTAAGAAGCTTCTTATCACCAAGAGAGATAAATGGGTCGGACTTTTCTATGACAACAAAAGTTATGATATTATCAGAAATAATGTGTGGAGGTAGCAGGATTTTCCTATAGAGCTTATTGGTGATTTTGAACCCATTCAGTACCAACCGAATAGTTCTCCGGATTATTTCGAATGGTTACCTAGCCCTTCAAAAACATATGTCAATGGTTTAGCTTATAAACTCTTGAGACCCTCAACCTAACAAGTAGCTTGGTACAACCTGGTTTGGTATAAAAATAACAGCCCAAGGTGTTCATTCATTTTTTGGTTAGCAGTCCGCAACAAACTTCAAACAAGGGATAAACTTCACTTTTTATATACTCCTAACCATTGTTCCCTTTGTAATTCGGACTTTGAATCCAATGAGCATCTGTTTTTTAATTGCTCCTTCTTTAATTCCGTATGGGTACATTGCCTCAGCTACTTTCAAATCCCCATTCCCAACTCATTAAGCCTCCAATCTATCCTAACTTGGTTTCGCCAAACACCTCCACAGGTTGGTCCAAAAGGTTTTGAAGAACCTTCAAGGATGTAGCTATGGAGGTGGAGAGCTTACAAGTTAGGGTAATCTTCCAAGTTCTAGAGCATCTCAGCCTAAACACACTGATAGGTAATTAGATCAATTATGCATTAACATTGTGATGCAGGTTGCTATTCAGATGGGGTACTAGTCTCCTTCCAACACCTTTTTCACAGATGGGCAGATACTAAAGGGCACAGCAAGCTATCCAAAGGCACCTCAGGTAACATAGAGCTTTGATAGGCAATGGTTTGGCACAGAAAATCATTGCCTATGGAAGCTCCTGCTGGAATGACTGAGTTTAAGAAGACAATTTAGTAGTTTTAAGATGAATTCTTGATCTGTTCTGTGAATGGACTGCAAGTTTGGTTCTTTATGTATATATATATGCTGACATGTTATGGCTTCTGTTGCTTATATCTGATTGTGCACAAATGTTGAAGCTACTGGTTTAAAGTGTAATGTAGGCCATAGGAGAGGAGTTTGATGGGCAGTAGTTTTGCACTACATCATGTAAGTGTTAAGAGATTACCTACAGTATCTCTTGTGTTGTACTTAACTTTTATTTTTTTTTATAAATTTACTGATTTACCCAAAAAAAAAAAACTAAAAGACTAAAAGACAGATGAATCATTCGATTGCTACCTACTGATATTGCAAGAAACTAACTGATGGGATATCTCATATATCTTAATCACAGGTAAAGATTGACTTACCAACATTACGGCTTTAATGTTGTCCCGAACAATACTGTACTCAGTTTCTTGGGATCCTAAGAAACCCAACAAGATATCAACAAAGTCCTTGGTTCGGTTCTCATTCTTGTTTTGTATATGGTCATCGACAATCTTCTCTAAGAAACCATCAAACACCTTGCTAACGGCCTTCATACGCTTCCTCAGTCCCTGAAGGTCAAGCTGGGCAATCAGCGGAATGTAATCAGCCAAGTTGGGAGCAGCTATTAATTGCATGGAGTCGTGAATCACAGCTGTAAACCCTCTATTACCGAACTCCTTGTCTGTATACTTCTTGCCAAAAACCATTCTGCAAGTGATATCAGCACCAAGAGACGAGACCTTTGCACTGAGATTAACAGAAACTCGTTCATAAGAAGCCTGTTTAATGGAATCAACCAAGAGGTCAATCTCTTCTTTTCTTAGGGACCTGAAGGAATTGACTTTAAGGTTGCTAAGCAACTCTAGCGTGCAAAGCTTGCGCATATTTCGCCAATAAGGTCCATAAGGAGAAAAAGAAATGCTCGTCTGCTCGTAACCAATATACTTTGCAGCCTCAACTGGAGGTCTGCTTGCAAACACAAGATCATGCGTCTTGAGGAACAACTCCGCCACCTTAGGAGACGACACAACAATGGTTGGAACGGAACCTAACCTCAAGTGCATGAGGGGACCATGTTTTATGGCTAGGTCATGCAAGGCTCGCTGAGGGTACTTTCCCAACAAGTGAAGGCAACCGATAATTGGCAACCCTTTCGGACCAGGAGGTAGTTTCTTAACCTTGCTATTGCGCTTTCCAAGCCATGCTTGAAAGATCATAGCTAGTCCTATCAAGGACAGAGCTATTGTAACCCAAGCCATGAAATGGTATATCTAACTTGATCTCCACTGATCCTGCACGAACTTTATAAGTAATGAACAAGAGCATTAAACGTTCCTATCTCATCACGACGGACATGAGCATTGTTTAGTTTCAATATCAGAAGATGACATTTTTGGAGCAATCGTAGCAGACAATATTATATATGTCAAAAACTCGGACAATATACAGCTATGCGAAAATGACGATGCATTTTTAATCTGCTCTTTGTATCTACGTTGTAAACACAAAAGTAAAAGTTACATATGATTTATATTATGCATGTTCTTGCAACATGATGATGGGTCATGAAGAACCAATATTAGGTTTTATTTTGTATTTTATAATTCTTATTTCTTAAAATAGAAATACTATTATATAAAGTGAAAACTAATATAAAGTTCCTCGTACAAGTAATTTTATATTTTAAGTGTCAAATGGATATAATACTTCAATTTTAAATCGACTTAAACGACATTATCAAAACTATGTATTTAAATTCTTTCTATTTTCTATATAATTAGTTGAAATTTTATGTCTAAATTAAATTTTCCTACCTTCCTCCATGTGGCTCCGAAATCGAGTACAAATACTTCCTTAACATTGACATAGTAAATAGCTAAACAATTACTTATAATCAGGACGACTTAAGCATCTTAATGGAATTTTATAAAGAGACATCTATTGAAAAACATGTTAGACAATTTTGTCTTTCCCATAAAATTGGACAATTATTAATTACATTTTTTTAATGTTTAAATAAATTATCAGTTAAATTACATAATTTGATCCAGATAAAGATAATAAAGTGACCTAATAAATAATCTAGATTAATGGGTCAAAGTTCAGGAAAAAATGGATCCATTTCAGTGTGGACCTGGTCCATATCAGTTTTGTGATGGAGAAGCCTGATACGGACGCTATATAAAGGTTAAGGTCTCCTACAATTGCTCATATTAATCATAAATATAAGAAATCTCTGACCCTTTAAGAAAGTTTATGTATTGATAAAAATATAGAAAGACTTAGCTCATGTCTCGGTAAACATTTTCTGTAAAGTTCCCAGAAGGTTTATGATCATTTGGAGCTCGGAATCGGCATCAGAATTAGAGATGGAACTGAAATTAGGTATTCCACATTACTTTCGTTTTTAATCCTTTCATGTAGAACTGGGGTATGTAATAAGGTCTATACTACGTATTACATGTGCTATCAGAGTGGTTATGTGATTGGATTACCGAAAACAAAGGTTTTTCAGTTTTTCATCTCATATAGTTTTTCTCTGTTTTTGAATCGTTTTTTAGTTTTTTACGTATATAATTACGTAAAAGTGGTATATATAAGGCTAGCAATAAAAAACAGGTCAAAAATGGGTCGAACGGAACAAAAAAGGGATCCCAGAATGTTGAAAATCGCTTCCAATCTCAGGAGATGATGGAGACGTCAGGCATGTACAATGCGCGCACTTGACTGTACTATAGTACGCTAGAGAGCATGCGTATGGTTGGCATGTGCGACTCGTGACCCTCATTCCTATAAGTGTTGGACGGCGGGTGCATACCGCACACGCGCACATCCGAACCATCCACATGGGAAGCTTAATCAGGGGAACATGTGGTGGTGCATGCAATACAATAGCATTGCGCCCGCGTATCCCTGCTGCACAACTCATGCATGCACATTGACGTGACATTCCACGTCAGCCGGCTAATGTCAGCATAGACTCTGCTACAGTAATTTAAAAAAAAATTCCAGATTTCTCGTAAGGGTATTTCGGGGTGTTTTGGGTTAGTTTTTGGCTCTAGGAAATTTATAAAGTAAGTTTTTTCATTTTTTTGGATTTATTACATTATTAATAAATTAAAGTTTAACTTCAAGAAAAGGAATTAAGGTATTTTGAATCTGATTTCGAATAAATTTCATGCTTCGAACATCGTATGAGGTAGATACATGAGGTTTTTGTGTCTCGGGTCTCATGTTTATTGTTTGGAATTACATGATAATCGATCGGAAAAGGAATTGAGACATTTTGAAACCATTTTTTAGTGAATTTTCTTGGAACGAATTTGCCATAAGGGAGATACATGAGGTTTTCATGTCTCGAGTGGTCAGTTCAGTATCTAATGACACACGATAGTCACTCTACTGAGATTTTTCTTTTACGAAAGTCTCAAATGAAGTTTTTAGAGAATGTCTTCAGCATAAGTGTGTGACAATGAAACTGTGCATTCAAATTTTTGCATTTTTTGATGTTACATTGTCACATACGATATGTCTATAAGGTGTGAGGATAACATAAAGATGTATCCCTTGTATTTGTGGACTTTTTGAGTGTTGATGAGAATATAATCACCATAGTGGCCTTTCAAGTCAGTATTTTGAATTTTCTGCTTGCATGTTAGGGGTAGTCTCTGATTTTATGTTTGGTTATTCTGCCCAAAGGTGTTAGCCTTACATAACATTTTGAGATGTGCATAAAGGCATTAGATGGAGGAAAGTTGTTGCTCTGGTGATCTATTCACCCAAAGGTGGTAGTATCATAAGAGTTGATAGTTTGTACTCTGATCGCTTTGTGTGTGAAGGTCTAGTTTCATATATTATGTATTTAACCCAAAGATGTTTCATAATATGTGTGACCGGATTTTCAGTAAAGATACTAATCAATGGCTTTAGTATCATTGTTATTCTACATTTGTGCTAATTTAAAGATTTTGATCTTGAAGTCACCTTTTTAGTTAACTAAATTAGTGTCACCATTGAAACTCTGACTTGTTTCAATACAAAGAAGTGGATGGAGGATGTGTTGAATGCTATGGAGATAGTTGTGGTTGATATGACCATAAGGACGGATAAGCCATCTCCATCTCCATCTATGACCTTGAAAACTCATAAAGCAACCTATGAAACTTCGGTCTAACAGATTATATTTAATGACCATTAGGAGATCCATTCCTAACCATCTGCAAAGTGGACTTTCAGATATAAACATAGCGAAGGAGTTTCTTGATAATGTCTCCCAGAGGTACACAGTCTCATCTAGTGTTGAGACAAGTGCCTTGATAAAAGTATTATTCTCCATAAGGTATATAGGAGAAAAGGGGAGTAATGGAGTACATATCGAGAATAATTTATCTTCACAGTAGATTGAAGATGTTGGGACTTCAATGCTTTCATAGCCTATAGCATTGTTGAGGAGGAAAAACTCAATCTTGCTACTCCTACAGCCCTCGAAGCAGCTTAAGGGAAGATAAAGATGAAGCCCGCAAAGTTTGAAGATAAATTGTTAAAATCTTCTCCATATGCTGAAGTTGGTCAAACCAATGTTGATAAAGGTCTTAGAGACATAAAGAAACCAGTAGAATGAGGTTTAAAAAGAAAGACTGAGACCATCGTGTTACTCTTTGAATTGTCAATTTATGAATCTAATTTGCGATAGTCGTATTAAGTACATGGTGGCTATTTAGTATAATATCTGATCAAGGTGCTTCCACAATGTAGTGGTTCATATCAAGGATAAAGTCAATTAAAGGGAAGGAGAAACTGATGGTTCACAGCAATGAAGAAGTGAAAAAAATATCTATAGGGGATGTATGTACTGAACTTTATTATAAGGTTCATTTGGGTTTTATATGACACATTTTATATATGATCTTTTAATCAATTTTGGAAAAAGATGGTTGACGTTTTGCATTTAATACTTCTGTTGTACATTTGTTTTTTAATGCAAAACATAATGGTGTAACTTTATTATCATATAGTTTATATAAAATATGTCTTACCCCGAATTAGATAAACGTTTCTTCGTATCTTGGTAAACAAGTTATTAAATGAAGAACCCTAATGAATGAGAAGTTATACATAGTGTGGCATAAAAGTTTGAGCCACATTTCCAGAGCTAGGGTTGAGAGATTGATCAAGGAAAACATTTGTTAATTCTAGATTATGATGATCTGGGAACATGTGTTGACTATTACAGGGGTAAGTTGACAAACACTACAAAAAAATTAGAGTTTAGTGACGGAGTTTACCGAAAGAATTTGTACATATTCTATCGGTAAGCTTATTTAGCGACATAATTTATTGACGACAAAAAGCGTCGGAGATATGATCGTTAGTAAATTTAACGATGGAAATTTTCCATTGGTAAATTTACCGACAGTAAAAATTTTCGTCGATAAATTTACCGACGGTTATTTTGTTTGGTCATTAAATTCTTCTGTTAAAAAATTACCAACGGATTTTGTAATTCCA
>JANZLF010000220.1:32676331-32687135 GCA_026546835.1 Erythroxylum foetidum | reverse complement strand
AATTCTTCTAATTTTTAGTATATCATTAATATTAAACATTCCATTATTATTTTTTTCCACTTTTCAAAATTATTTTAATTTAATAATTATTTAAATTTAATAAATATTTTTTAAATACAATTTTTTAATATTTTAGTGTTATTGTTATTTTTCTTTGAATAGAACAAAAGAAAATGCCAAAAATAAATAAATAAATTTAAAAAACAAGAAAAAATATTTACTTCTTTTTAAAAAAATAATAGAATATTTAATTAAAAGACCGACGGCATACAAATCCAATTCTATCAGTTTCATTAAATCCAAGAACAACACCAAGATACAGCGCGAGTAACACCCAGTTCACCTCTGCTATGTGTATCTGCCCATATATTTTTCTTGATGTGTGTACTGTTTTCACTCGAGGAAAGCAACCTAGTTTTCTCGAATATATAGCAATCATTATGGGGTGGAGATCCTTCAGAGAAAGAAGTATATGATTTGCAATCAAAGCGAACAGACTTGACTACTGTTTTAACACATTTTGCATCAGCATCAGCATCAGCATTAGCAATGATTTCGCCAACATTGTGTCCATAAGGTATGCATCTGGAAGAAAATTCATGTGACCCGTATAAAAGGCAGCAAACAGAAATGTGAGTGAAATTTGCGTAACTAGATTTTAATATGACAAAAGGAACAAAGAGAATGCTGAAAAATTCTAAGTACTTTGAGCAGAACCATTTAAATGCCACAAAAAAATAGCCAGTGCACTGCTTAGCTAGAAAATGTTTCCACACAACTTCACTGAGTTAAACAAATGAAACTTGAAAACTTGGCATTATGTTCACGTAATCCTCTGTGTCATCTAGCATTCACAACAGTTGATTCTATTTGCCATCTAGCATTATGTTCACATAATCCTCTGTGTCATCCACATATTCCCTCAGCTTCACCATACAGAACAAGATATTAGATCTGCATAAATTCGTAACATTCTAAAAAAGAACTTATAGATTAGAGCATTACTTACAGAGCTTAATGCCCTTCATTCACGATTCCTTCCTAATGCATACTTGCTGACTATATGAAGCAATGTGCATGACATAAACTGCATTAGGTTGACATCTTTTGTGTTGATAAACAAATGATAATAAGTGTAAGAAATGCCTTGAATTCAGTTGGTACATAATTAAGAAAAATTGAGAATGGAGTTTCGCAAGAAATCGAGTTGTATACCGTAGATAGCTTGTTCAATATTCCATCAACTTGTATGAAGTATGTCTCCAACAGCATTTCTAGCTCGTCTTCATTTAAGTGCTTACTAATAACACTATGACTGCAGCTAGTTTTAGTCCCATGGTTGTCCCTGATATGTTTATTGGACATATTATCCTTCGAGCTGTCAGCAACATTGATCTCATTCCTAGTAGAAGTTCCATGAACTTGCAACAAGTCTTCAGCATGAATCCTTAATCAACAATTAATACAATGATATTATCATTGTGAATTGGCATACGAAATGATATGGAGAAAAAAGAAAAAAGAAAAGAATGGTGTTAGTACTAGTCTTCAAAGATAGTGTGGAGATCTGTATCATTAATGTCATCCCCTCATTCAAAGTGGAATTAGAAGAGTCTTAAAGCTGTTGTTGAACTAATAAATACATTTTAGCCATGTCCCCACCATCATCCAGTAAGTGCTCCAATTCATCCCTGACCTGAGAGATAGAGGAGTTGCTGGTGATTAAGATAATATGTTGCAAATTAGGCATTCAATTTTGAGCTAATTGAGTCTAGCCAAATTGATGCAAACATAAGCACAATTGCAGGAAATTCTTAATCAAATCTCTCCAGATTAAAGTCCTCAACCTTTTGGACACGACCACTTATATCATCCAAAAGGTTTTTAATTTGCCATACACTTTCTAAATGGAGGGTACTAATCTTCGGAGTCAACTTATCCGATGTAGGGTAGGCCTCTTCTTCAAGTGCCATAGCCACTATTAGAAAACGAAAATGTTCCTTTGAGGATTTATTAAAGGAATTACACAGACCTCATCCTTGAGTTCCTTGGTGATTGTCAGAGATCCAAAAGAATAATTCTCGTTATCATTCCTTCAAGAAGCTTCATCGTCTTTAAAACAATAAACCCAAACACCATCATCTCTCAATATTAGCGATTGACAAAACTAGCTCCAAACACATAACCAAAAAAAATTAGATATTTACCTTCCGAAGAAAACAAAGGCGATAAGCAATTTTTAGATACTGGAACTTCCTGGTTGATGAATTAATCAAAACTGTATACCAATTGTTGAGAGGTGCTTTGCTTCTGAATTTGCCCATTCCACAAACTCATCAATTTGCCCATTCTGAGCCCACAAATATCTAGATCTAAGATCTGCAAAGAACCCAACGAAACCTAATTCCAGAAAAAAAATAAAAAAATGCCAAAAAAGAAAAAACAAAACTCACTTAGGGTTCTTGGTATCGGACTTTGATTTACCCTGTTTCATCGCGAATCCCACAAGTCAAACCGCAAATCAACTACAAAAATAAATTAAACAAAGCAGAAATCGATGATAACCTATACAAAACCGAAAAGGAACTTACCGGTGCAATTAGGCAGAGTTGTGCTTCGGGTTTCAGAGAGAGAGAGATAGAGAGAGATAAGAGGAATGGAAAAGAGTGAAGGGGTTATTTGTTAGGACTGAAAGGTGGAGAAGAAGAAGAAACCAGAAGAAAAACGTGACATAAGAAAATAGCAAAATGGTGGGAAATGAATTCTTTTAAATATTAATCGAAGAAACCGCGATGTTTTTTCAACAAAACGTCGTGGTTTCTATTTTGTGACGTTTTATTGAAAAAACATCGTGAAAAATGTGACAAATTTGTGACGTTTTATAAAAATGTCACAAAAAATTGATTCTTTTTGTGACGTTTTTTAAACGTCACGAAAAGACTGAACAATTTGTGACATTTTTTTAAGAAACGTCGCGAATTATATGTATTTTTTGTAGTGAATCAGAGTACCTTCCTCACACTCTTTGTTCTTCCTATAACATAAAACCACGTAAAACCTTACACTAAAATGGCACGATCGCCTACTTCCCTAGTTTTCAATTTGAACCGACGAGAACCAGAGCTAATCGCTCTGGACAAGGCAACCCCACATGAGTTCAAGTACCTGTCGGACATTGATGACCAAGAGGGGCTCCGGTTCCAAGTTCCGCTAATACAATTCTACCACTATGACCCTTCCATGCAAGGAAAAGACCCTGTGAAGGTCATCCGCGAGGCACTTGCCAAAACATTGGTGTTTTACTATCCATTTGTTGGTAGGCTCAGGGAAGGGCCTAACCGTAAGCTTATGGTGGAGTGCATTGGTGAAGGTATCATTTTTATCGAGGCAAACGCTGACGTGACCCTTCAGGAGTTCGATGAAGTTCTACATCCTCCATTTCCTGGCTTGAAGGAGCTCCTCTTTGACGTCTCTAGCTCTAGTGGAGTGCTCAACTGCCCTCTATTGCTCATTCAGGTAATTGCACTTTTTTTATTACAAGGGAAAACGCTAAACACAGTTAATCTCACTCTCGCATAGCTCTGCGGTACACAACTCCTTACTTGTCCCTTTGGATGAGATCCTGCACTGGCAGAGGAGACTCCTGAAGAATATGCAAGCCTAGGCTGGTCTTGACTATAATGACTGCTAGATGGTTCGCGCACTGGTTTCCCTCCCAGTGTACGTGCTGGATTTTCACCTCCCAATTACGTTGGAGTAAGCCACGGGTACCTGCCAATAAAAAGTTATTTATATCAATCTCTATAATGGGAGATGAAAGCAAGTTAATGACTTTTAAGGCATCCACTTCTAATATGACCCTGCGATACCCAAGTGTCCAAGATAGTGTGAGGCCCGAGTGGACGCCCCAGAGTTCGGTTATTATAGATGAGCTGCTACCAATGTGCTGAAGAAACCCTTCTCACCATTGTTTGTGATAGTCATGAATTAAGCCACCAACGGTAGCGATACACGATCCCAGGTTAAAAGCTCCATCTGTATTAAGTTTGACCTAGTATGTCGGTGTTTTGGTCCATCCCATTCGATTGCCCACTAAGAGGCCATGATTCAGAAGCACACATCTTTCCACTTCTCTCACTCGTGCTATCCACTCTACATATGCCATAACTGTCGTTGTTCCTTCTTCTGGCCAAATAAATTCTTCTTCGAAAAGACTTTTGTTTCGCCACATCTAAAGTATTAAGCGTGCAACTCCAAATATAGTGGACCATTCCCCTTACATCACCTGGGAGTGTTTGAGTAGGTTGGCCTTCACCCAAGCCTCCTCGGCTGGATGGAAAAAATCTATATCAACTACTTTCGAGGGAAATTTCCTCCAAAAGGCTAGCACTCTCGTACAGTTCCAAATGACATGCAAGGTGGATTCTTCCTGGCCGCAAATGTGGCAGCTGCTATCTGACGCAATGTGTCGTCTGACCCGTTGTTGGTTCATGAGAAGTTTGTTCTTTGTCATGATCCAAAGGAAAGCTCTGATCCGTTGGAGTCCTAGCTATTTCCAAATTAATTTCCAAGGACTATTTGAACTATCTGGGGTGTGCCCTTCGATTAACTCATAGGCTGACGCTACCGTGAATCTTCCATGTTCAGTGTGTCCCCATCTTAAGGTATCTTTTGCTATAATAGCTGTATTGGGGTTTAACTCCACTAGATCCATATATACTGAGACTGGAAGGTACTGTTGAAACAAATTCCATTTCCAGTTGCCATCCTCGTTCCACAAATCCGCTACTTTAGCGTACAGTTCTCCCTTTAGTATTGGAGAGGTCACCACATAGAGGAGCGATCCCTAATCTTTCACCCAATTATCCAACCAGAAACATATGTGTCTACCATTGCCCAGTGTCCATTTTATACCTTGATGGACATAATGCCAAGTGGCTGCAATTCCCCTCCAAAAGCTCCAAGCCCCTACTCGATCAATCATGGTAGGGATATGGTATGGGTCCATACGATATTTAGTCCGTAGGACCCTGACCCATAAGGTCATAGGATGTGTAAGCAGAGCCCAACCCATTTTGGTTAACAAGGCATCATTGGTAGACCTAATACGCTTAATGCCTAGACCCCTAGTCTTTTTGGGTTGATAAAGGGCATCCCAATTAACTACGGACATTTTTCTCTGCTCTTCAGTGGAATCCTAGATAAAGTTGCACATAATTTGTTCCAAGTCATCACATAATCTTCGCGGTAGGCACATAGTTTGCATTGTGAAGATTAGGAGGGTCGAGATCACAGATTAGGTTAAGGCAACAAGGCCGGCTAGTGACAGTTGTCTTGCGCGTCTTCCTGTAAGTTTCCTTTGAGCGTTATCTAGAATGTGCTAATAAGTGTTACGCCTGGTATGCTTATGAAGCAAAGGGACTCCTAGGTATTTGCCTAGGTTGTTCGTGTGCTTGATGTGAAGAGCTTGACTGATTCGACGCACAATTTTCGATTTAACACTTTTGGAAAAGAAAATATTCATTTTTCTGTATTGACTTTTTTTTCTGGAAGTCTTACAAAACTCCTCCAAAGTCTTAGCGATCACACACACTTAGGAATCCGTTGCTTCCACGAACAAAACCAGGTCATTCGCAAAGAAAAGGTTAGACAGAGGAGGCCCTGTAGGGCTCAATTTTATTAGTTTCCAACTACCTTGTCCCATTTCTCTGGAGATAAGATGACCTAGATGTTCCATACATAGGACAAAGAGGTAGGGTGAGAGTGGGTCGCTTTGTCAAATCTCGCGGGAGGGGCTAAAAGGATCTGAGATCGAGCCTTGCCAAACTACCAGTATAATCATCGTCATTATACACTGCATAATAACCCAAATTAGCTAAGCTGGGAGTCCAATATCCTCTAAAGTGTTTTGTATAAAATCCTAACAATGATGATCATAAGCTTTTTCTAAGTCTACTTTAATCGTCAAAAAGCCCGTCCACGTTTTCTTTCTTCGCATCGAGTGAATAACTTCCTGGGCAATAATGATATTATTAGTGATTTGATTGTTCGGAATAAAACTACATTGGTTATCCCTTACCAGAAATTCTAAGTAAGGTTTGAGCCTGTTTAAAATGACTTTAGAGATAATTTTGTAGAGAACATTGCATAGGCTTATCGGGCAAAAATGATCGATACTTGTCGGAGAAGGATTTTTGGGGATAAGGACAAGGAGGGTTTGGTTTAAGTCCTTTTCCCATTGTTCCTGTCTAAAAGTCGATCGGATGTATTTAGCCACTTTAGGGCTAGTCCTCTCCCATTGCTTCTAAAAGAAAAGAGCATTGAATCCATCCACCCTAGGAGCTTTATTTGGGTTCATGTCGAAAATCACACGCTTTATTTCAGTGGACTGAATGGGAGTGGCTATATCTCGAAGAGATCCTTCTGAAAATAAAGGGAATGCTCCTGTGGTCATGATCTGTGCTGGATAGACTTCCTCTCTTATAAACAGATGTGCAAAGTAGTCTCGGGCTAATTGGCGCAATTGCCCTAGGTCTAAGACTATTTTCCCCTGGGAGTCCTTGAGTCTTTCTATCTTCATTTTCTTTATTTTAGCCAGCATGAGGGTGTGGTAGTATTTTGTAATCATATCCCCCTTCGAAATCCATTCACACCGAGTTTTCTGGTGAAAAGTTTCTTCCTCACTCCAAACCTGTATCAGTTCCCCACTCAACTGTTCCTCCAAGGCTATCAGGGAATCTAAATTATCGTTGTTCATGGTTTTTTGAATGCCTTGAAGTCTTGCAAGCAATCTTTTCTTTTGATGGAGTATATTTCCAAAATCAGAGCGATTCCATCTGGTGAGGTGTTGATAAAATTGAGCTAATGATTTACTCATCGTTTCTTCTTCCGGAAGACAATGCTCAGCTACAACCTCATCAAAGCCTGGGTGAGTGAGTCGTGCATTTTGGAATCTAAAAACCAGAGACCTTGTTTGCCTGGGAGACAGTTGATGAAGATGAATCTATATAGGCTGATGGTCAGATCCTAGGAAGGGCAAATGGTAATTAACCGCTTGGAGGAAGGAATGCAACCAAGTCGATGAACCAAAGACTCGATCCAATTTATCTTGAACCATGCCTCGAACCCACGTAAAACTAGATCAAACGTAGCCCAGATCATGAAGTCTACTTGCATTTACCCAATCCTAAACATTAGTGTTCACGATCTTTGTGGCTGAGGCTCCCCCCGCTTGTCTGTTAATTTGAGTTTAGCATTAAAATCACCTTCGACTAGCCAAGGTCTATTTTGAGATCTACCTATCCATTCTAGAGCAGGCCAGAGATGATTTTGAGAGGATGTCTAAGGGCTAGCATAAACAGCGATAAAATTAAAAGAATAATCTTCATAATTGACCATGGTATGGATAAATTGCCGGTGGGCTAATACTATGGAGAGATTAGTCACCATTCCATAGAATCCAAATCCCACCCGCGAAACCTACAGCTTTCACTTTGAGAGAAAAATCAAAACCTAAACTTTGAATCACTTCGTGCGCCCTATTTTCACTAATTCTAGTTTCTAGTAAAATAAGGATACCCGGATTATAGTGACAAAGGTAATTATGCAGGATTGTCCGAAATCTAATCCCCCTACCCCTTGGAAATTCCAAATTAATATTGACATAACAAAAGGGTTAACTGGATTTAGTACCTCCTATAAGAGCATCTGGCTATCAGCACTCATTGGCTATAGGTCATGCTCCTCGTTACTCTCACTCGGTTGCAGGACTTCTGGTATATCTAACTTTCTTGTTATATCTGGGGGTTTGGTGGACGATGGGTCAGTGTTCTCCCCTACACGAGTAAGATCCTCAGGTTTCTCGACCCCGTCCATCTATTGTATTCGCTTCTCGGCCTCCACATCACGTTCCTCCAATACTTGTTGATTACAAATCATTTCCGTGTGTGAAGGGATAACAGTAGCTATGTTTTTGTCTGAAGTGTTGGGTTGAATTTGGATTTGGGGGGCGACTACGAGGCTTGGGTTCGGGATAGGACTAGCTTGAGAACTTTCACCTCTAAGTAATTGCTTTTGAATCCCTCGTGGGCCCTTTTTCCCTTTCCTTGCATTTGGGTTTGGCCCATTAGCCCTGAAAATTTGTCCATGAAGAGAGGGCTTGGTGGGGCTAATAATTTCTGTTAATGGGAGGCGTTGGCCTAGTCCCATTAAGGAGCTTTGTGAAGGGCCATCAGAAGATGGTTCCTCTACTGTCTTTACCAGTCCTGGAGCTGTCAGAGCTGCAAATTTAGACCTGATCCTTTGAGGGGAATCGATGCTTCGTCCCAAGCTCATCTGACATGATTTGGAGTGAGGAGTTGTTTGTTGTAGCCGTTGCGGAGGTGGTCTAGTTTTGTGCTGAACGTATACCCAAGGTCCGTAGTTGTTGCCGATCGGTGGCTGGACGACTGCGGTACTTATCCCCAAGCTTTCGCCTTCAGGCGCTGCTGATGACATTGCCGTAGTAGTCCTTCCTTCTTCTGGTGTTGGGTGTTGTGTGGTGTCTCTTTGGTGTTGAGGACAAGTAGCTGTAGAATGTCCAACCTTCCCGCATTAATAGCAGAGTTGAGGGAGTGCCTCATACGTAACTTGGAGTAACTCCCCCTCTAGCTCCACACTTGGTTTCAGCGGTATTGTTAGGTCTATATCTACTACAATCTGAGCATACTATCCCCTGTGGTCTTGCAAGGTCACCTTATCTATTTTCACCATATGTCCTACTACGTTTCTCAAGGCTGTGAGTATCCCCGGATGATACCGAGTGATAGGTAAATCTGGAAATCTAATCCAGGTGACTGCTCGCGTGATCTTCCCCTGCTTTGGTCTAAAGGGCGACATCCATCATTGCACTGCCAGTGCTTGTCCATAAATTAACCAAAGGCCATCGATTATTGCATGGTAATAATTGGAGTCCACCAAGAATCGAATAAGGTAAAACTCTTGCTCCAAGTTGACGATTTTGAGGGGGCCGACTGGTTTCTATAAAGCCCTCAGGTGAGAGCTTAGCGCTTGATAGCCGATCCTACGATCCAGGAGTTGCACTACGATTGCCTTCTTCTAATGATTGTCCAATTTTTCCTTAAACGTGTTAGACAGTTGGATGTCGTCCCCCTGGTCGCCAGTGATATGCACAATTTCACCCTCCTCTATCTCTATCGTTGCTTTAGCTAGCCAGTTCGTTTCTTCCACCATTTCTGGTTCGACTCGAGTCCCTGCTACTGCTACTTTATAGGACAACGTTAGGCGGGCCTGCGTATCTTCATCCCATTTTCACGTTCTGCTTCTTTTCGACTAGTTTCCCTCGAGGTCGAGGGCTACCATAGGTGCTTCAACCGTCATGAGAACCTTCGTCAATATCACCTGAAACTATCGCTACTAAGGAGTTCCGACTGCTGCTTGATGAATGTTAGGAAACGTAAAACTTGCCACCTTGTCTCTCACTAAAATGTTTACACTTTGTTTTCCTAACTATCTCTGAACCCTACCACTCCCATCACATTTATACGTATCATCTTCTAAATGGGCTGGTGTCGACTTCTCAATGGGTCGGTGGACCAGTGATGGTAAGGGTCAATGTGTAAACGTTTAATATTTGATATTTGATGTCACATCATAATTTTTACGATTATTAATCTAATAAAAGTTTAATATTAGATAATGTTGATTATAAAAATTAATGGAATTGATACTTAATATCATGTTAATGTTTTGTTACAAATTTTGTAGGTGATGCGTCTCAAATGCAGTGGCTTCATCTTCACTCTACGAGTCAACCACACCATGTGTGACGCATCAGGTATAGTCCAATTCCTGACAGTCGTAAGTGAGATGGCTCGTGGAGAGCAGGCGCCATCAGTTCCACCAGTATGGGAACGTCACGTGTTTCAGGCACGTAGTCCACAGCACGTGACCTGCACTCGTCGGGAATATGAGGAAGTGGTCGACACAAAAGGGACGATTCTTCCATTGTACGACATGGTCCATCGCTTCATCTTCTTTGGCCATACCGAAATCGCCGAATCGCTGCCTTCAAAAATTTCGTTCCGCCGAGCCTTCACCACTACTCCTTCATCGAGTTGTTAACTGCATATCTCTGGAAGTGTCGCAGCGCGGCCATCCGGCCAAACCCCGACAAAGTGATGGCACTACAAGAAATATATACAATTTGTGACGTTTTATTTATAAAACGTCACGGATTGTGAAACCTTTTCCTGACGTTTTAAAAACGTCACGAAAAGTTTGAATTTTTCACAACATTTTAGAAAACATTGTAAATTTATAACATTTTTAACGATTTTTTTATTAAAACGTCACTAAATACAAACTACGACATTTTGCTGAAAAAAACATCGCAGTTTGCGTTTGTTCCGAATTTAAATAAATTATCCAATCGGTAGTTACTCCTGAAAGTAGCAAATAGAAATATCAGAATTTGAGAGTATAGAAAATGGTGTTAGAGTTATTGGCGTTGAGGGTCTCCAGAATCCTTGCGAATCATCTCTTCCTCCGCTCCATTTTCTCCAACTCTCACCGTTAGTCACCGGAAGCTGCTGCTGCCGTTGCAGTACCAGAATCCACCCCAGATCTTCCACCCAGAACCCCAGTGGCCAGCGCACGTGTCCACTTCCCCAATCGTGAGGATGCGAATAGCCTCATCCACAAAACGAGAGAACGGCCAAACAGAAAACGAAAAGGCAACGCCAAACCTCAAGCTATGGCTCTTATCAATACAATTCTCTGTTCATCCTTCCTAAAATCTCAATAC
>JANZLF010000220.1:32624525-32638058 GCA_026546835.1 Erythroxylum foetidum | reverse complement strand
GCTCCAACTGTGATGGCTTGCCAGAATTCAATATCTATAGATTGGAGATAGATTGTCATTCTCTTTCCAGTATGAGTAGTTGTTTCTATTGAAGTAAGGAGACTTTGAAACAGATTGTCCTTCAAGGCTTTTCAAATTGTTTGTCATGATATATTAAGTGTTGTAAAACACAATAAATGTGAAACCCCACTCTGATACGAAATGATTAAGCAAAAATAAGCAAGAGGAGGCTGAATTATGTGTAAAAAATTAAGAAACTTTCAAATCAATAAGATCCTACATAAACAAAATAAATTTATAAATAAAAAGGTTCTATAAACTTTCGAAAGGATCATGTTAACACTTAAATGGAAAGAAGTCAATTAATCGGAAGGAGCCTGCTAACGTTCAAGATGATAGGAGCCTTTGCTTAATCGGTAAAAGCCTTCTAGCACTAAAAAAAAGAGCCTGTTTAATCGATAGGAACCTGCTAACTTTGAAAGGAATCTCTTGCAATATAAAAATAAAAGGAGTCTATTGAAAGATTGAAAGAGTCTCTTGAAAACTTATAATGTGAAAATTTAAAAGTAAGGAAGAGAGAGAAAATGACCCAGTAGATTTATATTGGTTAGGCTTATAATGAAGCCAATGTCCAGTCCCCAAGTATCTAACTTGAGTATTTTACTATAAAAATTAAATAGTAATTTGATGTGCCTCTTCAAACTCACAAGTGTATATTTTTCAAGATTCTTCAGCCTTCCACACTAATAATATGTTGCTAGCCTCTATAAGCTCTCAACAAGAAATATATGAACAATTTAGCAGTCTCTCTTAATAGAATGATATCACTTTCTAAGGCACAAAGAGTTTGATATAACTTTCAAGAATATTGATACTCTAAGGTATATTTGCAAGTCTCGTATCTATATATCTCTATTGCAAAATGCAATGGCTCTTCTTTCAGTAGACATTTTCTTTAACTAGCAGTTGCTTAATCTTTGAAATCATCACTGTTGAAATTTTTTATATTTAGATGCTAAAAAGAACGTTTTGTCAAGGCTTCTGAGCTGATTATTCTAATTAGTATAATTCTTCTAGATGTTATGAAATCATTAAAAAGGTAAGTTTATAAATAAAGTGCCTGCAAGAAAAAACAATTATTTCATGATTTTATTTCCTTTTTAAGAAGTATATTGTTACCTATATAAGGAAATAAATCCTTTGAAATATTATACAGTTATCATCAAAATCGTTAATCATAAACCTTGAGCTAATAATCTCCCATTTTTTGATGATGAAAAATAATAATAGATATATTTTCAAAATTCAAATAAAGAATAAAAGATTTCGAAAGATACCTTTAGAGTCTATTCAGAGTTATAATTAAAAGGACCCTAGCTTTTAAAAAAAGGAGCTTGTCGTTTGTTTATCACAGATTTAACATTTCAACGGAATATATGATCAATAGCAAATATATCATTAAAACACTATTGAAAATATATCATGAAGGAAAAATATATTTCATTATAAAAAATAGGGAGGAAGAATAACGAAGGCATCAAACAATATCATTTATATTCAGGAACATACCAAGTAAGAAAACAGACAATAATCAGTCATTTTTTCTAAACAACATCTATAAATCAAGAATATGATTTTGCATTTTGTTTAGCTAATAGACAATAAGGTCCATAAGGAGCAAACATCAAGCTCTTTTCCTCATTTATAATTCGGCATCTATAAGAATGTCAACTAATAAAGTTATTCCTTTGTTACCAGAAAATCACAAGTTTGAATTACAAAAACGACTTCTTTTGAATATATATAAAGGTAAAATTGCATACAATTGATGTTCCTTCCTTATATTCTCGCAAAGTAGAGAGTGTTATGTATTGGGGTTGGTTACTTTCAATCTAAAAATGTATGTCATTTATAATTCTTTATTTCTTATGTTGAACATACTATTATATAAAGTGAGAAATAATAAATGTTTTTCATCGAATACAAAGTTGTGATAATCTAGAATTTTTTCTTGAAGATTACTTATTTTGTGTAATTAATTCTTTTTCATTTATTGATTTTTTTCTCTCGTTAACAAGTAAACCTAGATTTAAGGGATTGGAAACCATCAGCGTGAGGCTGGGATTGCTTCGGGCAAGTCTGAAGTGAAGATGTCGAGTGTTAGTCTTATCATCAATCAGTCGACCAAGAGATAGATAGGTTGCTTGAGGAATTGGCCGACATTTAGTCCACCGAAGGATGCTAATTTGAAAAAAGAAGCATATAATCGATTAATAAACCTAGTTTACTGATAGTCATGACAAATTTTCTTTAAAAAACAAGTATAAGAATTTGAGATTTAATTAATACAATAGAGTTACATTTGGTAAGATTATTTTAAAATATCGTAGTGACGTTACCTTTTCTTGGCAAGTATTTTAAAGAGTTTTGTGGTGCCATTTAGGCCCATCATTATTATCATGATGAATAATAATAATAATAGTAAAGACAATAATTGATATTTTGGTCTTTTTGTTAGTTATTCTTTTATTATCTTAAATTTATATTTTAAAATCAAACATTAACATACATCATTATTAGAAATTCTTAGGAATAAATCAAACTAAGTAATATTTATTTCTCGTTCATTCTGTTATTAAGAATAACTATTCTATTTCACTAATAGTGAATATAAAACGTTGCCATTTAAAATTCTTTATTATTCTATTCAATGGACAAATGATATGATGGTAAGGTGCTTCTAAATAATTTTTCAAATAACAAGAGGCTGTATTAGTTTTAAAAATAATACAACGAGTTAAAGAAAGATTAAGGGGTGGGTAATGAAAGATTCTATCAAAATTATAAATCAATCTACATAAGTGAGGCTTATTTTTTCTAAATAAATTTAGTTTATTCTGAATTCTTTGTATTGGTTTATTATTTATTGTAAGTAGCTATTGCATCTTTTCGATGTTATAATAAAATAATATTCTAATAGATGAGCTTTGTATATAAAAGTAGATTTTTGTCATATTTCTATAATCCTTTTAAAATATTTATAAAGAATAAAAAATTTCAAACTATGTGGATAATTGAAAAGGAGTACGGTTTTTTATATTTGGCATACAAATCTATCGATTTTATTTATTAATAGATATAAAATTTTATAATAATAATATTTTTATATCAAAGACAATCATTCTAATTGATTTTATTTTTCAAAGCAATAAATAAAAGTATATGATCATAATATTAGAAAGCATATGATTTAAACCTCAATATTTTGAGGCAAGAAATGGAAAAATATCAAAATTAAGAAAAGTTTAGGAAATAAGTATATTATGCATAAATTTCTCTAATTTTATTAAAATAGAACAAAACTAAACAAAAATTAATCGAAGAAAAAGAGAGAAATTAAGTGAATTATTTAAAAGAAACTATTCTCTTGAGCAATAGTATCCTTAATATTATAATTACTTTTAGGAAAAAACAAATTATTTGAAAAAAATTAAATAATATTTAGAATCAAAATAAATTGAACTTGATGATATGTGCTTTGTTTGAGTAAGATTAAGCTATCATTTCCTCTCTAAGCAGGATAAAAGAGAGATTCATGCAGCAGCTAAAATTACTTATATTTCGAGCATCGTTTTGGGAATCCCTTTTTTAGTTGGAACAAACGTGAAACCTCTGATTTTATGTAGCAAACTCGACTTTGTGATTTCAGAGTTACACGTATGAAGGTTTGGATGCAATTTTGGCAAATGCGTCAATGGATGATAAAACCGTCATCTTAACTACCTCAAATCGAGCATGGTCACGACCAGGATCTATAGTGGACCTGTTCTTGGAGAGCTATAGAATTGGAAACCAGACAAACAGACTTTTGAATCATTTGGTCATCATATCCATGGACCAAGAGGCACACAACCGTTGCTTAAGTATAGGTAAAGATTTCCATTGCTACAACCTCAAAACCCAAGGGTTTAATTTTTCAACTGAGGCCTTTTTTATGACTTCCGAATACTTGGAAATGATGTGGAGAAGAATTGACCTTCTATCTTATGTCCTTGAGATCGGATACAACTTCGTATTCACGGTAAACCCCGTGTTTTTTATTTATTTATTTATTTATAATTTGGTTCTCTCTCTCTCTCTTCTTTTAGATTTACAGAAACTGGGAATATTAATGTGGCAATGCATATTAATTTTAGGATGCAGATATTCTGTGGTTTCGAGACCCTTTTCCGAGATTCCATGAAGACGCTGATTTCCAAATAGCATGCGACTCCTACAAAGGCAACTCATACGACAAGAATAACAAACCCAATGGAGGTTTTACCTACGTTAAATCCAACCCTAGAACTATTAAGTTTTATAAGTTCTGGTACGCAGCTAGAAGGCTTTATCCAGGAAAGCACGATCAAGATGTTCTAAACAAGATCAAATACCACTCCTTCATTGATAGGATCGGATTGCAGATGAGATTTCTGGATACAGCTTTCTTTGGTGGGTTTTGTGAACCTAGCAGAGACTTCAACTTGGTTTGTACAATGCACGCAAATTGTTGTGTGGGTTTGGAGAACAAAATCAATGATCTCAAGATTATACTCCAGGACTGGAAAAAATTTACGTCCGTACCTGTGCCTGTGCGTTCTCCGACCTGGAATGCTCCACAAAAATGGTAATCTTTTTTAATTTGCAGAATTTTGGTTCAAATTATTAAGTTCTTATGCTAAACCTATCTCTATTTTTTGTTTTTGGTGGTTTCAATTCAGTCTCACGTCGTTCCAGACTCGGCATTCTCCGTGAACAATCGATTAGCTTTTATGCTTTCAGCAGATTAGATTAAGCGAAGGTAATCTTTGAAAATTTTTTGTTTTTCACGACTGTTTGATGAGGAACATATCATGACTCACAGCCCAAGCTGTACAGTTTACACGTTACTTTGCTTTTCATACTTTCTCAAATGTTATGGATATAGCTTTGCGTAACCAACCTATATCATAACAACCGGCCTAAACTTTAAATTAATATTAATTGTCTGAATTATATATCTGAATCTTTAAATTAATATTAATTATACCTTAAAATATTCTATTGAACATAAAACTATTTAACTACATATGAATGATAAACTCTTTGAAGTTTAAAAGTAAAATGCTTTATTCATATATAAAATAAGAATTAATCCTTCAAAATGAAATATGCCCACATAAGTTTTCTTTCTTTCTTAATTATTGCATCACCTTTTATTGTTCCCCAAATATTTTAGATCTTAAACAATTTGTTTATGTAATGACAAGTTTTTTATTTTTTTTAACTTTAGTGATTGATTAAGCTCTATTCTAATCAACTCCCTTAGGCCCATATTTAGACCCAATTCTATCTATCTTCATGCATATTTGTTTTGAAAGTAGCCCCAACTTTCAATTCTACAAGAGGCCTAAGCTTATTTATCCCCTGTGCGTATTCCTAACAACTGCTTGCTTCAATGATATCATGCAACTGGACAGTGTAATGGCTAACCATGGTTAAGAGTGGAACTTAACTATTTGGTTTGTCAGATACAAATAATTGTCATTATGATTTTGTATATCTTATATATATTTCTAATTATTAAATTGATAGTACAAAATTGTAACTTTGAAGAATTCGAATCCGAAATAAATTAACATGCCGTTGTTATAACTTGGCACCATGGGTTGCTTATAAAGTGGCATCATCCTGGGCATCAGTTGGGAGAATTCTTCGAGACAATTTGAGTTCTTGGTTAGGAGGATTTGCCCATAATATTGGGCATTGCACTATCGTTTCTGCTGAATTATGGGCGGTCCTCACCGGTCTACAATTAGCCCGGGATCTTGGATACCGACGAATGGAACTAGAAGTAGACTCATTGATCATTTTCAACCTTGTCTCATCACCTGCGACCCATTCTATCCGCTTTAACTACCTCACACTGGGGATTCAAAACTTAATAGCTAGAGATTGGGTCGTCAAAGTAAGGCATGTCTACCGACAGGCCAATAGGGCTGCAAATTGGCTAGCTAACTATGTCATTTTTCTGGAACTTGGCATCCACAAATTTCAGAACCCGCCTGTGGGTTGCCTGACTATTCTCCTAGAGGATATTTCAGGGGTATCATTTTCCCGGTTAGTTATTGCCGGTTAATGTACTTTCCTTTCGGATTAAAAAAAATGCTTTAATTTTAAAATCTTTTCAAAATAATCGCATGCAATTGTTTTCCAACCCAAATCCAAATTTGTTCCCAATTTCAATTTTCCTTCTAAAACTTAAAATAAACCAAAGAATAGAGACTAGCTCAAGGGCCATCATAATTAACAAGTTGATAATTAGGAAAATGGATCTGCATTTGAATACACAAATATCAACATCTCATTTGCAACCGGGCAAACAAGATTTCAAACATTAATATTACGTCAAAGTTTACATATATATATATATATACAGTAAAATGCAAGCAAATATACCATCTACACATATCTGTTCATAAAGGTTTTAAGTCAAAACATTATAAAGATACATATATTTTTGACATGTAGCTTTAAGAGTCTACTGCCCAAAAATCTAAATTAGACAACCCAAACTCCGGAGTATGTTCAAACTTATAAACCATTTGCGGGCTTTAAAGTCTACGATTTAGAAAAAAACTACAACTTGAAGTTTGGTTGGTATATGCACTACTTTTACAATCCCTTTTTGAACCTTGTTCATTATAAAATGTGTTGTCCTTTCACGATCCACAAGAATTCTTGCGAATTCAAAGAGTATATTGATTGTCACAGTACATTGTAATTTCACACTCATTTTTCAGCCTAAAATCTTCAAACAAATATCTTATCCATTGAATGTCAGATATAGATCTTCCAAATAAAACACAAAATCTAGATATAGATCTTTTAAGATCTGGACATGTGCATTTTCACTGTCAGTATAGCATTCACTATCAGTATAACATTTACTATGTACTTTCATCTGCCTTCAACATAATATCACGCCTAGTGTACTCTTCAAATATCTGACCATTTTCAAAGTTGCTTGCCAATGTTCCTTAGAAGTCTTACTCATGAACTGTGATAATATATGTATTGAATAGTTGAGATCAGGTCCCATAAGTATTCTATAAGATGTTACATCATCCAGGAAATACTCTTTCATTTGTCTAAGGCCATATTTTCGTTCCATCAAAATTGCACTTGATTTTGCACCTAACAAGCCACATCGTTCTATAAGATCCAGTGCATACTTCTTCTAACATAGTGTCACTCCGCTAGTTGATCTCGCAATTTCAATTCCAAAAAAACCTTTGGTTGTCCTAAATTTTTAAGCTTATATGTTGCACTTAGAAAATTGTTTTTTCTATTAGTTCTCAAGTATGTTTTGCATCCAACATGTCATTTACATAAACCAATAATGAGACCAAAGAATAAGGAATAGTCTGACCATGATTGAGAAAAGCCAAACTCAAGTAAGGCTTTAGTGAACTTAACTTAGAGTTTTATTATCTAGGAGCCCACTTGAGCCCATAAAGTAACTTCTTAAGTCTATATACTTGATGACTAGTGTTTCCAAGCTTCTCTCCATTTACTTTATGACCGTAAGGTAGATTTATGTACACACTTTCATGTAAATCACCATTTAAGAGTGCATTGTTAATGTCAAACTATTGAAGTTTCCAATTATATTTGGGCCAAAGTGAAAAATAATCGCATAGTGGTTTGCTTTAACCACAGGACTAAAGGTTTCATAATAATAAAAACCAAGTTTTTGACTGATTCCTTTTGCTATAAGTTGAGTTTTGAATTTTTGTACTAGCCCATCTAAATTTAATGTTGTCTTATAGGCCTATTTACAGCTAACTGTATGTTTTCCAAGTGGATGATATATAACTTTTCATATATAATTCTCCTTTAAAACTTGTAACTCTTTCAGTTATGGCCTTTCTCTAATGTTAACTGATAAATGCGTATTTGAGTATAATTATACATCCATATATACTTGAAGTAATTTTCTTGATATTTTATAGTTTTTTCATATATTTGGTATTTAATTCACTCCAAATGCATTTATAGGTTATAATTACCTTCATGGACATAAATGAGAAGAATTTCAATATAACCATGTCATAAGACGAAGATTTGAAGCAACTAAGGATCTACACAAGATTGAAGAAATTTAGTTTTGGTTGTGTGGTGTTACACGCACATGTATAGCGAGATACACGACCGTGTATGTTGCCCGTGTAAGTCTCTGTGCCCATGTGAAATCTCCAATTTAGGTATTTTTTAATATACACGATCTCTCACACGATCATGTATATCCTAAAAACCTTAAAATTTATTAAAAAAGGACGTGAGCAGAGGCAATACAAAAGAGTTGAATTTTGTAGCAGATTTGAGAAGTAAGACATTTAGAGAGGTGATGATTTTGATTAAGAGACATGGAAAACATGAAGAATATGTCAAGAGATCCGGTAGATTACAACATCAAACCTCAAACTTGTAAGAACATTCAATCAGAGAAAAAGGGAGATTTAAAATTATGATTCCTTTGTTTTCTATCAAATTTTCTTCATGTTTATCTTTGATTTCGTTCTCTATGATTAGTAACTAAACGCTTTTAGTGTCTAGGTGTGATAAACCATAGATTGCGATAACAATATATTTTAATCTTTCATTTAAAAAAATTATATTGATTGATTATTGTGATTTAATTATGTGTTTTATTCTTGTTCTAATATATTTGAAATATTAATCCGTGATTTAATTTCATATGATAGAGATTGAGAAATCCTCTTGTACAAATAGATTTACCATAATTGGAAGGAATTGCATGCAAACCTAGATATAGGCAGATATAAATCCTCTAGATTGGGGTCAAACCTAAAAGTTGAATTCATAAATCGATATAAAATCCTAGGGTTTTAACTCAAAAGATTTCTGTTAATCAACAGATGGATTAGTTATTAATAGTCTCGAGAGAGTTATTAACATAAAAATGGATTTTTCATGGTCCAATAATCAAATAATATAATTACATGATAAAAGGTTAATAATATCAAAAGATTCTTAGGGGGATTCATATCCCAGACACTGTAAGACCCTAAAATATACTGTAAAAGCATTATAGCAAGTCTAGGGTGTATTAAGAAGTGAATATAAAGAATTATACGCATCTACGCATAGTAAGGGACATAATGGTAATTATTTTAAAAGACAAGGGTAAATTGGTAATTTTATTTCAGTGTGGACATGCCTAATTATATGTAAAATATGGATTAGAATAAAAATCAATTGATGATATTATATGGCAATGTGGGAATTAAAGGAAGACGAATGACTAAATGTGAAATTTTCCTAAAGTCAACACATGCCAATAGGATTGAAGCATGTGTGTAAGTCTAGAAATTTGATTAAATGGATATATAACAGAGGAGAGAGGGGCGGTGTGTTTGGGATTTAAATTACAAATTTTGCATTTCTCTCTCCATTTTATCTTTTTAATCACATCATTTTGCATGTATAAGGAATCAAGCTAATTCTATGTGAAAAGCAAGGTAAGAGTTAGCAATTTTTCTCCTCATCTTTATCTTTTCTTACTTTGCTCATGAAAAGCTGGAATTATAAGGTTGGAATTGGGATTGAGAAATGTATTTGTGGTATTTCTAACTAGTGAATCAAGCAAAGCTAAAGGGGAAGAGAAGGAAAAAAATCAGAAGCGCTACTTGACCAATTTCAAGGTTTGGGACTACACTTAGTGTAATTTCTATTTGTGCATGTTTGAATGTGTACAAAGATTAATTTGGACATGGTTTGGTTGTTAGAATGGTATCTTGGTGTTACTTTGCATGGAATTAGTTGATTATGACAAGAGAGTAAAGTTTAGTGAAATTTTATCTTAGGTTTATTTTGAACTAATCCCATTATTTTGGCCATAACTCGGCCTAAAGACCTCCAAATTGGGTAATTCTAAATGTAGATAAAAATTAAGACATATTAATAAAATCTCTAGAAGAGACTTGAACCTAATTTTGGCTTTATGACATTGTAAATTGACATTGAAATGGTAACCTGATGTTGCCCCTATTTTGGAGCAGTTTATGATTTTTGATGTCTATCTCATGATTTATAAATCCAAATAACCTAATTTTTTGATTATGTGGAAACTATAAGCATAGGGGAACAAATTTATACAAGACCTCAAAGCCTAATTTAAATATCTGCTATGTGAAAATTACGAAACAAGTAAAGGTATAAATTCTAGGTAGGGAACACGACGGGCAAGAAATCCTCGTTGTCGTGTGATTTGCTTCTAGATTGATTTGTTTGCCCATTGATTCCCAAACGTGTGCCTAACTTAAATTGCACTATTTTGAGTTCTTGATTTTTATTGAATAATATCCGAACCTTTTTAGATGTTTATGAAACTTTCCAAACACCTAGAAATAACTGAAATATGACTTACGATATGTGACTTGGGTGATTAAACATTGCAATTTTAAGATTGAACATAAAGCATGATAAAGGAAATTTACATGTACATAGAAGATTTATATGCATATTTATAGCTTATATGTGTATAGTATGACTATACAAGTTTACATACTAATTTTATGAATATAATTAAGTATAATTTAACATGTTTTATATTTAGAAGATTTAAGGAATTTATATACTAGAATTATATGAATGTACTTTGAGAAACATGACTAAACAAAACATTTACAAAATAAATCATACGAGTACATGTGATTTGTATACTATTCTAATGGTGGTAAGTTATGACTCGCATGTATGAACTTACATATAGATTTTATGATTTCAAATGAATATCATATGCTTTGTCAATATATTAATTATGAAATTAGAAAATAATTAAAGGAGAATATTACAGTGCTTGCTTTATTGTCTTGGTGATAGATAGATAGGCATGTCTATAGGGTTACAGTATAGCTGTTATAATTTGACACCAATGGTGTCTTCATTTTGAGACTATAATGTCTTTATAGCTTGATGCCTTTGGGTATCTATAGTTTGATACTTTTAGGTATATTTTGATATCTTTAAATATTTATAGCTCCTGTTATCCACATCCACCGGAATATGCATGCTTAAAAGAGAAAGTAAATTAAATAATTATAAATAAGAGATACAAAATGACAATATGAATAATTTATATTGGTGAGCATTAAATATCAATATTCGGCTTATAAATATGAATTTATGGTATATGAATAATATATCGAAACATATTTGCATTATGTACCTTGGTTAATTATGCCATTAATATTTATATGAGTTTATGATATTTATAAATGTATGTATGCATGGTGGATGACTGTTGTGAGTGATCATTCAAACTAAGTATTTCCCCACTAATCTGTCAAACTTAACGTGTTAATATATGCGACACAGGGATTATCTGTAAGGACCAAGGCCAACCGCTAGAAGTAAATGTACTTTTGGAATTTATCTTTTTAGTTGAAGATGAATGTATATGTAATGAAGGAAACTGTAATTTTCAATGTTTCAAAAACCGGACCAGATATCGAAGCAATCAAAGGAAAGGTTTAAGGTTTAAAGGTTTAACTAGTAATGAACTATTATAAAACTAGTATATAATAAATAAGAAGTAAATTTTATAAGAATAAGTAAAAATAAAATATTTTATTGAAATAAAAAATACGCCAATGTCTATTATTATATAATGGACTAATAATAAATAAATATGAGTCTAATATAAACCTTAAAATAACAATAAAAATCAAAATTGTATTATTAAAAGAGGTTGTGTCTCATCATCGTCAAAAGCTTCAAATTCTCCAACATTATTTAAAGACTCGTAAACTACACTTTCATCCGAAGTATTTGCATTAACTTCTTATACTACATTTAAATAAATTAAATATTAGTAATGTATAAAATTATTCTCAATTGTAAACTGGTAATACCTTATACTTTTAACTAAAATATGATCAAAATAAGCTATGACTTGATCATCAATAGATGTTCTTAATTCATTCATTGTGACAAATGCATTTTCTCCATAAATCACCTTTTCAAGTTCATTATAATCAAGATCAGGAGATGACTCTTCTTCTTTGAACTAAAAATCAGTACGTTCAATAAAATCAATATCAACTAGATCATACGTTCTCTTCTTATCAACTGCTCTGAAAACATAATAGAGAAATTATAAAGTCAATAATAAAATAATTAATGGAATAAAAACAAAACTATAAAATACATGTTATTCATTCTCAGATTATAAGTAACATAAACAAGGTCATTAAATTTTTTATGTTATAATTGATTTCGTTTCTTTGTATGAATACATTAAAAAATGCTCCAATTACGTTCACAACTTGATGTTGAGGTTGTTTAACTGAGTAACCTAATAGTGAGTTTTCTCAATGTTGGACCACTATCACTGAATAATCTCCATCATTCATCTATATTTTAAATTAATGGATATGATAAATAAAAATATATATTATTAATAAGTAAAAAATGAATTAAAAGCATAAAACTTACCTAGCTCCCTTTTTTTCATCATAAGTTCTCTCTTTGCTGATGATCTAGCAAAACTTTCTAAACCTTCATAGTATAATTTAATTTCATTTATTTTTTTTATTGCTTATCAATAGATAAAATAATTTTGCATTCAATCACTTCAAACAGACTGCCCATAATATTAACGAACATGCGTCTCTATTATATAAGCAATAAAGATTGAGAAAATAAGTTGCTAAATGGATCCTTTGAGTAAGATCTTTGTCCCATTGTCAGTCAACAATATCTATATAAGGCTTGTACAATTTTTCCTTCCCTTTAAAAATATTTATAATTGTTTTATGAGCTTACCATTATATATATACCCCAATGATGGCTTCTCATCTGAGTCAACAATCCTCAACAACCTTATAAGTGAAGTCACAATCTTCACAACGATCAAGCAAGCATCCCAAAATTTATTATCTAGAATAATAGCACAATCTTCTTTTCCCTTCTCACTCTTTGATAATTTATAACTTGAAAAATGTTTACTTGTCCCTAAATTTTGAAGTAGTTACTTATGTTCATAAACACTTTTCAAAGTAATAAATGTAGTTGTAAATGTGGTAGCAGTGGGACGCACGATCTCAACCCAATATTCTTGCTTTCTTAAGCAAGACAAAAACATGATATGATTGTACACAAAAATTGTGATCTTAGATGCGCGTGAAGCAAGAGTAGAAATATGGTCCATGCCACCAATATCTTTTTAAATTAGATTTATACAATGAGCAGCATATGGAGACTAATAAATATGCTTATACTTTGATTGTAATAAGTACCCAGCCAATACATAATTAGCTTTATTTTCTGTAATAAAATGCCCAACATTCTTTGGACCAACCCACTCGACAGTTTCAAAAAAATATTCAGATAAAGCATTAACACTTTTTACCATGTCAGAAGCATCAACTAGAGATGGCAATGGGTAGGGTTCGGTTCGGGTTTTACTCAACCCATATCCATATCCAT
>JANZLF010000220.1:32597157-32608406 GCA_026546835.1 Erythroxylum foetidum | reverse complement strand
GGAGGTCCGATGAATTGTGTTGATTGAGCTGGAAATATTGAAGTGCTCTTTGTTATGACTTGATTGGTTTATAACATATGTGAATTTTGATGGCAAAAGAAATTAAGATTTATGTTTAAATTGATGGTTATGATTCACGTATGAAGCATAAAATGAATTGAGGTTATGGAATTGATAAATTCCATAAAGAAATTTGTATTGCTTTGAATAATGAAAAAAAATAATACCAATTTGGATTAGTTTAGATCAAATGTCAGTATGGTTTCCAACGCAACGTTTCTTTGAAGTACACGTTTTCAGATGTCGGAATTTGACCAATCAGTTTGATTGAACTGTTTTGGTTTCTTTGATTCCGAGGTTTGTAAATCCATTCCTTCGATTCCGTTTTTTATTTGTTTCCGCTTTATGCTTTCCGAGCCATTCGATTCTCTTTCGATTCTTTCGCCTTTTGATCCGATTTGATTCCTTTGATTTTGGCTCACTTTCGTTTTATGATCCGTTCTTTCATGTTTTAGTTTAAGCGGTTGGGTTTCGGTCCCAACATTGGGGACTTCAACAACCCGACCAAGTAATCAAGAGGATCTTTCGATATCTTCAAGGAACTATGGATTTCGGATTATGATATCCAAAAATTGATTGTTTTAACGTAGATGGTTATTCTTATGTGGATTATGTAAATAACAAAGTTGATCAAAAAAACACAAGTGGTCCCTGTTAATTTCTTGGAGGATGTCTAGTTTATTTGTCTTCCAGGAAACAAAATTGCATAATACTTTTAACAATTACAGCAAAATATATAGCAGCTGTCAGTTGTTGTACTTAGATCTTATAGATGAAGCATCAACTCCAGGATTTCTCTCTGAACTTTAATCATATTCCTATATTATGTGATACTACTACTATAATAAATCTTTTGAAAAACTCTATGCATCATTCTAGGACTAAGCATATAAAAATCAAGCATCATTTTCTTAGAGATCATGTTTTAGAAAGAAACATTGATCTTTTTCACGTTGATATCTTCACTAAGACACTCTCTTAAGATAGATTTTGTGTATTAAAAAAAGAGCTTGGTATGTGTAGACTATCTGATATTACATCTGTATGAATTTATTATGTTACTTCTTTATGTATACATTAGCAGGATGCTTCTACTTTAGAAGGCTCCTCTTTTTTTTAAGAACTCCTTTTAGTAAGCTCCTTCAACTTTAGAAGGCTCCTCTTGGTTTAAAAGAACATATTATCTGTGTCCTAAACAAGAAGTCATTCAGTGCGTCACTTTAGCATTTAAAGAAATGCGTGTGCGGCTCTGACAAGCAGTTATATGGAATTGACAGAAGATATGCAAATGATTAGCTTCCTCTTTTAGCGTGTACGATTTCCTATTCTCACACAAAATCAACGTCTAAGAATCGCTTAATATAATAAGGATAGACTTCTTTCTTCTACTCATCATGTTATGTTTTAGAAGTGCAACACTCTTCCTCTCTGCACCCTAACTTTCTACCTTCTCTTTGTTTTTTCCACCAAAAACTCTTTATTTACAATGGCAGAAACCAAATCAAAAGGACAAAAGAAAACCCCGACTTCCACTTATTGCCATAGTGAAGCTCATATTATTGAACCTATCTCCTCTAAACCAAGTATCAAAGGTTTACTAGGATATAAACGATGATTTAGATGAAGAACATTCTCAGTTAATTAGACACCCAAGGACTAGAGGAAGTCTTACAAAGCAAGTCAAGAAAATTTCTAAACAAAAAGAAACCCCTAATGCTGAAAAGAAAGAGGAAGAAGAATCCAGAAAAAAAAGGAAGAAATAACGAAAGGAAAAGTGCCTGCGACTGAAGATACTGTAAAGGACCCTATTGATAGAAATGAATTGTTTCGTGAAAAGATGATTCCTCAAGAAAACAGAACAAAGAAAATAAAGATAGCTGCATAGAAGGAAGGAAAGACATCAGTACCACCAAAAATGTTTCAATCAGTGGAAGATGAAGTCCGCTACAAAATGTAGTACAAGAAAAAAAAGGTGGTCACTAGGTGAATCTTGCCTCCCATAATGTTTGATGACATAGGTATACCTATCTTTACTTACTTTCCTACCATTGGTTAGGAAAATTTTCTGAAATTAGATAAAAACTATATGTGATGAGCTAGTCAGGACGTTCTACACAAACATGAGAAAAGAAGAAATTGATGGAAAGCTAGCCATTGTCTTACGGGTGTGTAAATGTAAAATTCTAATTTTTGAAGAAATTTTATAAGATATACTAGACATAACTCTTGTAGGGAGAATTGATTTTCCTTGTCATAAGTGGGATGTCGATGATCCAGATTTGGTAGAAGTTATTAACTTCATATGACTTCATACTAAAAACACCCTAGATGGGAGACCCTAGAGCAAGCTATTAGATTTACTGCCTTGATGCCTTATATCTTATCAACTACCTCAATCTTTCCAAGGAGTAGCTCTGTTGAAATGTGCAGTTTGTTGGACATTTATGCAGAGTACAATTTACTAAAAGGGAATATAATGAATCTTCCAGCAATGATCTTAAGATTCATGGTAGATAAGGGGAATCACAAGAATACCAATAATTGTTTTCCTTATGAAATGCTGCTCACCAAGATTTGTACCCATTACGGAGTACATTTTCATAATCAAAATTGGTATACACCAGCTAAGTTTCATCATTCCATTCCCTACCAATTTGAATAAAAATTGTAAAACAATAATTGGGTAAACAAAAGATTTGAAAAAATGGCAGAAAACTTAGATCCTACTCCAGACAAACAAATTCCTACCTCTCCTTAGGATGAAAATAGTGCAAATCTCCAACAAAAGCTGAAGGACATTCAAGCCAACTAAGTAAAAATGTGAGAACAAATAGATAGCATGCAAAATCAGCTTTCTTGACATGCAGATTTGCTTAGAAAAATTTCTAAATTTCGTCAATAACTATGTTGATATTCTTGCTTGGACTATTCTTTCATACTTATGGTTTTTTTAATGCATTCGTTATTCTACCTCTCTATTTTTTTTATAATGACAAAGGGGGGAATTAATGATATATTTTGCCTTGATGATATATTTTCAATGTTGCTTTGATAATATATTCTACTGAAATGTTAAATCTATGATAAACAAACAATAAACTCCTTTTAGAAGTTAAGCTCCTTCTAATCATAGAATTAATGATATTTTTTGCCTTGATGATATATTTTCAATATTTCTTTGATGATATATTTGCTATTGATGATATATTCTGCTAAAATGTTAAATCTGTGATAAACAAACGATAGACTTCTTCTTTTAGAAGTCATTCCTTCTAATTATAGTTGTGAATAAAGTCTACAGGTATATTTAGAAATACTATTTTTATTACAATTTTGAAAATATATCTATTATTGTTTGTCATCATTAAAAATATGGAGATTATTAGCTCAAGATTTATGATTAACTATTTTGATGATAAATGTATAATTTTTTTAAAATTCAAATTAGATTTATTTTCTTATATAGGTAACGATATATTTCTTTAAAAGAAAATACAATTATGGAATAATTATTTCTTTTCTTGCAGAAACCTTCTTTATAAACTTTCCTTTTTAAATGATTCCATGATATCCAGAAGAATCATACTAATTCCAATAATCAACTCCGAAAGCCTTGACATAATATTCTTCTTAACTTCTAAATATCAAAGATTTCGACAAAGATGATTTCAAAGATTAAGCAACAATCAGTTAAAGAAAATGTTCATTTAAGGAAGAGCCACTACATTTTGCAACAAAGATGTACAGCTACGAAACTTGAAAAATATATCTTAGAACATCAATATTTTTAAAAGTTATATCAAACTCTTTGTGCCTTAGAAAGTGATATCACTCTATTAAGAGAGACTATTAAATTCTTCATACATTTCTTGTTGAGAGTTTGTAGAGGCTAGTAAAATATTACTAGTGTGGAAGGTTGAATAACTTTGAGAAATATACACTTATGAGCTTGAAGAGACTCGTCAAATTACTACTAAATTTTTATAGTGAAATATTCAAGTTGGATATTTGGAGACTAGATGTAGGCTTCATTAGAAGCCTAATCAGTATAAATCTATCGTGTCATTTTCTCCCTCTCCCTTACTTTAAAATTCTCGCATTATAAGTTTTTAAGAGGCTCCTTCAGTTTTTGAATAGGCTCCTTCTATTTTTATATTGCAAGAGGTTTCTTTCAAAAGTTAGAAGGCTCCTTCTATTTTTATATTGCAACAGGTTTCTTTCAAAAATTAACAGGCTCCTATCGATTAAATAGGCTCCTTTTTTTTAGCTCTTATCGATTAAGAAAATGCTCATATTATTTTGAACATTAGCAAGCTCCTTTCGATTAATTGACTTCTTTCTATTTGAGTGTTAACAAGATCCCTTCAAAAGTTTATAGGACCCTTCTATTTATAAATTTATTTTGTTTTCACAGAAAAGTTTCAAACTACGATTACACTGCAATGGATTGCACTTCAAGTTCAAAGGCATCAAACTGAGAGGCGATAAGTGGGGATGGCAAGTAAAGGTGTTGCTCTTCGTATCACCAAGCTGAACACCTCAGTCATACCCAATTCACTCGGCAACATACCGTCAGAAAGTTCCCAATCAAAGCTATGGACCAACCTTGCCAGGATTAGACGCACGGTGATCATGCCCATTTGCATTCCAGGACAGCTTCTGCGGCCAGAACCAAATGGAAGTAACTCAAAGTCACGTCCTCTGAAGTCTATGTCACTCCCAACAAACCTCTCTGGAATGAACGTTTCTGCATCTGACCAGACTGTTGGATCTCTCCCAATAGCCCAAGTGTTGATAAGCACGCGAGAGTTTTTGGGTATGTGAAAGCCTTCGATGGTGATATCTTCGGTTGACATGTGAGGAAGCAACAATGGTGTGACTGGGTGGAGCCTGAAAGTTTCTTTGATAACCATGTCTAAGTAGTCCAAGCCTTCTAGGTCTGATTCTTCTACCATTCTGTTCAGGGGTACCTTTTCGTCCAACTCTTTTCGAACTTTCTTCAATATCTGAGGGTTCTTCATGAGCTCTGATAGTGCCCATTGGACTACTGTCGTTGAAGTATCCATTGAAGCTGAAAGCATGTCCTGCGAGGAATTTCAGTTGAGAAACTATAATTGGATGGATCAAACTACCGACTCAGGAAAGCAACCATGCATAAGACTGTGAACAGCTTAATATGGTTATGCACCGTCGGATTGGGAAAAAAAAAGTGTATCAATTTGTTGCTTCTTTAAAAGGAGAAGTAAATATGCTGTTTCATATTTAAAAAGAACGAATCACAAGCCTTTACGAAATAAACGGCCCTTCTATTTATTCACAGTGCTAACACAGCTACTCTCTATTTAAGTACTTAATTTAACTTATTGTTATCAAATCATCTTGAAAGCCAAGGTGACGTTCTTCTATTTTTCCGGTAGTTTTGCTTTTTTTTAATACAATTTTCAAATAAAAAAATAAAAAAAAATTAATTGTTAATTGTTAATGTCAATATAAATACGCTTCTATTGCTGATAATAATTAAATGATAGATAAATTTTAAATGTGAATTAATTTTATGAATTAATTAAGTAAATAATTTAATTCAAATCTATGCATTTTAAGATATTATAAACTTAAAGTAATAATTATCATATTGAAAACATTTCATTTTTCAAAAAAAATCAATGTAATTATTAAAATAAGTTAATTAATTATATTATATTAATCATAATTCTTATTAGTAATTAATATTAAATAATTAAATAATTATTATTTAGTTGATATTAAATCAGAACAAAAAAATGAAATCATAAAACAAATTTCAATTTTTATAATTTTATAAATTGTAAAAACTAAAAGATATAAAAACCTAACAACAAACACAAAGACCCAAATAAATAGAATTTTTTACTAAATTTGAAAACAAAAAATCAAAGTGAAAACAAACTAATTCCTAAAGTAGCAAGAGCAAAGTTATGTTAAAAAATTATTAGAGAACAAAAATAAAAATACTACAAATGCTTTTAGTATAATTATCTTGCTACTCTTATTCTCCTTAAGAAAGTTTGTGTTTTTAGAAGTATATTAATTAGAATAGACATAGTAGTCTATCGTATAATAAAAAAAATAAATAAAGTGAATAAAATAAAGAAAAATAAATATCCTAATAAATATCCAAAATAAAAATCTTATGCTTCTTCATTTAGTTGCTTTGTTTTGATTAAGCTGAGAAGAATCACAAGGTATTAATAAAAATATAGAATATTGGAGCTTAAAGAGGTACGGAGAGATTTTTTATAGTGACAAATCTTATCATCAAACAAATTGCATTTTCTATGGAAATAATCTCTTCCTTGAATATTATTTTTCTGAATAGTTCTTAACAATCAATGACAGATGATAAATTTCAGGTGAATCACTTGAATACTTACAGAGTTACTGTTATAGCAAGATATTAACTGATTGTATATACGTATAGCTTAATTTTACGACAAGATCAACTTACCAACATTAAGGATTTAATGTTGTCCCGCCCAATACGATACTCGGTTTCTTGGGATTCAAAGAAGCTCAACAAGATATCAACAAAGTCCTTGGTTCTGTTCTCATCCTTTCTTTGGATGTGATGGTCGATAATCTTCTCAAAGAAACCATCCAACACCTTGCTAATACCCTTCACACGCTTCCTAAGACCCTGAAGATCAAGCGGACCAATCTGCGGAATGCAATCGGCCAAGTTCGGAGCTGTTACTAAGTGTAAGCCCTCGTGCATCACAGACGTAAACCCTTCACCGAGCCCCATGTCTGTGTGTTTCTTGCCAAATATCATTCTGCAGCTGATATAAGTACCGACAGACGAGACCTTAGAACAAAGGTCAACAGCAGCTCGTTCATAGGAAACCTGCTTAATAAACTCAGTTAAGAGGTCTACCTCTTCCTTTCTCAAGTACTTGAAGGAATTGGTTTTAAGGTTGGTAAACAACTCAAGAGTGCAAAGCTTGCGCATATTTCGCCAATAAGGTCCATAAGGAGCAAAAGCTAAGCCCTTAGGAGACATGTACTTTACAGACTCAACTGGTGGTCTGCTTGCAAACACAAGATCATGTGTCTTTAGAAACAACTCCGCCATCTTAGGAGATGACACAACGATGGTTGGGACGAAGCCTACCCTCATGTGCATGAGCGGACCATATCTTTTGGCCAGGTCATGCAAAGCTCGGTAAGGGTTTTTTCCTAACAAGTGAAGGCAACCGATAATCGGGAACCCTTTTGGACCAGGAGGTAGTTTCTTCCCCTTGCTATTTCTGTTCCCAAGACATGCTTGAAAGATCAAAGCAAGTCCTATCAAGGACACAGCAATTACAACCCAAGCCATTAATTGGTATATCTAACTTGATTTCCACCGATCCTGCACAAAGGGTATAAATAATCAACAAGAGCATTAAACATTCCTATCTGATCACAACAGAGAAGAGCACCTTTTACTTTCTAGATTAGAAAATGACATTTTTGGAGTGAAGTTAGCTGAACATTGTAAATATCAACATGACAACGTCAATGTTGAAAATGACGTCGCGCTCTCTCATTTTAACAAATAATTTAATTTTAAACAGTTTTTTTTTATTATAGTGGAATTTACACTAAGTGTTGCTATTGACTTATTGTTGTTGATTTAATTTTAAAGGCTAATAAATATTTATTTGATATATTAAGATGTCAATTTAGAAAAATGTTTCATTTATAATTTTTTATTTCCAATACTGAAAATATTATTATACAAAGTCAGAAATAATAATAAACTTTTTCATTTTATAAGAACTTCTGATGACCAAGTTTTGTTTTCCCAAGAAAGATACAATAGAAATAGATTTGCATGTAGGAAAACAACAAACACAAGATCATGTGTCATGAGAAACAAATCTGCACCTTTGGAGCCTACAAAACGACGATTGGGTCAAAACCTAATCTCATATATGTACATGAACGGTCGGAGATACCTTAGGACTTAGGAGGCGACAAAACGATGATTGGGTCAAAACCTAACCCCTTGTTCATGACCGACCAGAGATACCATAGGAGACCACAAATCGATTAGGACAAAGCCTAACCTCTTGGTTCATGATCGGAGAAACTCTTTGGCAGGCTATGCAAAGCTCGCTGGGGTATTTTCCCAACAAGCGAATGCAACCGATAATAAGCATACCTTTTGGGCCAAGAAGTATTAACACAGCCCATCTTGATATCAAACATCTGGAGTGATAAGGAATCCCAAAAGTTACGAAGTGATAAGGATGATAATGCTCACAAAAATATTAAAGAAAATATGGTTGGCAGCAAGATATCCAAAGAACAACAAATTCCTATATAATTGGTAGTTCAATATGTAAATGAAATTTCAACTAACTGACAGATATATTTGATTGTCTTATTACTTATTTGCTACTGAATTAGAGGGGATCATAATCTTTTAGTTCTATCTTGAATAACAATCATTTATGTAATAGTCTATTTATAGCTTGCTTTCTATATATATATTAGGATAATAGGAGAAACCACCTTGTTTTTGAATAATAAAAGTCATTCTTTTTTGCTACAATTCTATTTTTTGTCTTCGTATCAGAGCCAAAATTGTTCTTTAGTTTAGTCTCTATGGAACTTCTACAAACAAAGGGTGCAGACTCTTTGAGTCTTTTTTTCAAACACTTTGTGTGCAGAACACAACCATTTTTTTTTATTGTTGGTCACAAACTGTCGCCACTGAGTCCACCTGCTCATTTAATCTCCAGTTAATAGTCCAGAGAGCTTCCTTAAATTTGGTTTTTGAAACTCAAATTTAACACAACAAGCACCTCGCGCACTCTAAATCAACACAACAGTCCAGATCTTTTTTCGTTAGTGCCACTATTGCTCTCGTCTTGCTCAGCACTACACACAGCTATTGTTCCCTGTTGATTGCTAGATACCAGGTCAGATATATCCACTTCTCTTTGTTGACAACGTTTCCTCCCTTCGTTGTCCTTAAATTGCGTTTGTTCTTATTGCTGGCTAGCATCTTCTTGTTTTTACCATGACTTCATTGTGTTTGAATGTTGGAAATTTCGTCACCTTAAAACTCACCCAATCAAATTATCCATTGTAGAGAGAACAAATTCTAGGATTAACAGAAAGCCAAGATTTAGTTGGTCATCTCACCAATGAAACACTAGCTTTAGCAAAATTTACTACTCCAGATTCAAACATCATAGAAAACACTACATCATAATTGATAAAAGAATTTATTGCTTGGCCAAAGTTTGATCGTCTTCTTCGAGGTTGGATCATCGACACTCTCTCATAAGAAGCTCTTGGACTTGTCATTGGTTTAGATACAGCAGATGTAGTTTAGGAAGCACTGAAAGATGCTTATGCATAGGACTCTCAAGAGCGAGAATTTACACTGCAACAACAATTGACTTATCTTCGCAAGGATGGTAACAAAACCATTGGTGATCACATACACATCTTTAAGTGCCTGTGTGATAATCTTGCTGCCATTGGAAAACCTATCCCAGACAAAGAAAAAGTTTTCTGCCTTCTCATAAGTCTTGGACCATAATATGAAACCTTTACAATAACGATGTTGAAACCTCTAAGACCAACCTATTCTAAGCTGATTTCCCAACTAAAAAATTTTGACCAGCGTCGTAACTGGTTTTAAACCAAACAAACACATCATTCTCTCACCTCACCTCACACCTAGCCTTCTACGGTCAACAAGAGAAACAATCCCAAAGTAGTTCTTTAACGAATCACAATAATAGCTTCACTTCCTCAGGTCGTGGATTTTAGGCACAACAATCAAAAAACCAAAACCAAAACCAAAACCAAAATTTTCTAGACAACTCAACTTCAGCTACACAACAATGACGACCAACACCTCCAGGCTAACGACGAATGACAGTAGTAGAGAGAGATCTATACTAGAATGAAACATGTCAATATTGTGAGAAACTAAGCCATATTGCCAAAATTTGCTGGTGGGTACCTACACGAATAACTCAAAGTGATTAAATCCCACAGGCTCTTGCTGTCGTCACCTTAGACAACTCCGTCACTAACACGAAATGGACTGCTAATTCAAGAGCTTCAAATCATATGACAGATAAGTATAACATGTTAACTAATATTCATAAATACTCAGGGTCTGATTCAATCTTAATTGGAGATGGCTCTTCTCTACCTATCACAGGTATTGGTAATTCATATGTTAAACAGAAAAAGATTCTGCCTCTCCACAATGTTTTTTTAGTTCCTAATCTGAAAAAAAAATTGCTTTCAATAAATCAATTAACCTCCTAATTTCCTGTCAATTGTGAATTTTCTTATGATGTTTTTGTGTAAAGGAACGGAAAAATGAACATCCTCTACTAACAAGGAAAAGGAAGCATAACTTGTATGTCTTATCCGATATACCAGAAGTGCACTTCTCTCATTGTTTCAAATCTGGCACTTTAGAAATTTGGCATCAACGTTTAAGACATCCTCAAGCTTCAGCTGTTCAGTTGTTAAAAAATAAAGGATTTATTGATGTTACAGGTCCTTCACGACCTGCACATTTATGTGATAGTTGTCAATTAGGAAAACTCAGCAAACTTCCTTTTGCTTCTTCTGAACATTTTAGTTCTGGTATTTTTAATAAAATCCACTCTGATTTGTGGAGACCTACTCATATATTATCTATTGGGAAGTTTAAGTTTTATGCATATTTAGTTGATGATTTTTCAAAATATACTTGGATCATTCCATTAAAACATAAATATATGATTTTTTTAAGCATATTTAGCTTTCGAACAATATATCTCAAGATAGTTTAATAAAAAATAAAAATATTTCATTCAGATGGTGGAGGAGAGTTTGTCAATTCTAGATTATCATCACATTATCTTGCAATAGGTATTATTCATCAAATCTCATGTCCTTATACTCCAAAGCAAACAAGTATGGTTGAGAGAAGACACAAAATTATATGTGACCTAGGTATGGCAATGTTATTTCATAGTTACACACCTCTTTGTTTATGGGTAGAAGCATTTACCACAACAATGTTTCTTCTTAATAGGTTACCATCTTTGTTGGATCCCAAATTGTTTTTGAAAGTTAGAACTATTATATGTGAAATGTTGGAGGTGAAAAGTTGGAAAATATAGTTGGAACATGTTCATTGAGCATGC
>JANZLF010000220.1:32540154-32552984 GCA_026546835.1 Erythroxylum foetidum | reverse complement strand
AATTAAGTTTCCTAGTGTCCGATTGACAGCCTCTGTCTGCCTATCAGTTTGTGGATTAGCTGTGCTACTAAAATTTAAAGAAGAATTGAATAACTTCCATAAGGTACGCCAAAAGTAACTGAGGAACTTACTATCACGATCTGAATTAATGATCTTGGGCACTCCATGTAGGCAAATCACTTCTTTAAAAAATAATCGGACAACGCCAAATGCATCGAAGGTCTTCTTACAAAGGATAAAGTGAGCCATCTCAGAAAATCTGTCAACCATAACAAATAATAAATCTACCCCTCTTTGAGTACGAGGTAGTCCCAACACAAAATTCATAGATAAGCCTTCCCATATATTCTCTGGTATGGGTAGCGACACATACAATCTAATATTCTTGGAGTGTCCCTTTGCTGTTTGGCATATGTAAAATCTTTCTACAAATCTGGACACATCCCTTCTTAATTGAGGCCAATAAAAGCACCCCTTCACCTTCGCCAATGTTTTATCACGTCCTAAGTGACCTGCTAGTCCCCCTGCATGCAAGTCTCAAATTATCTTGTCTCTTAAATATGCTCTAGGCAAACACAATTGGTTGTCATACATTCAGTACCCATCGTTGATATAAAATCCCTCAATAGGCACACCATGAGAAACCTTGTCCCAAACCTCTGTGAATTCGTCATCTTGCTCATAATTGTCTCACAATTGCTCAAAGCCCACAATTTCATTACTGAGAGTAAGTAATAAAGATGCCATTTTACTCAAAGCATCCGTGACTTTGTTTTGTACTCCTGTTTTGTGTCTTAAATTGAACAGAATTTTTTTAAAAAAATTGACACCACCTCACATGCATATCACTACTAATCCGCTTTTGGTTATTCAAATACTTAAAGGCCTAATGATCTAAATATAGCATAAACTCCTTAGCAACCAACTAGTGCTCCCAATTTTTGAGTGCTCACACCACCGAATAGAATTCTTTGTCATAGGGACTCCACTTTCTCCTGGCATCACGAAGTTTTTCACTAAAGAATGTCACTAGCCTTTTCTCTTGTTAGAGTATAGCTCCTATTCCCACGCCACTAGCATCACAGTCAACCTTAAGTAGCTTGTTAAAATTTGATAAAGCTAGTGTTGGTGTTGTACATAACTTTTCTTTAAGCAAGGTAAAGCTCTTATCTGCCTCTTCTTCATACTGAAATTTGCCTTTCTTTAGGCACTCTGTTATGGGTGCCACAATGATGCTAAAATTTTTTATAAACCTTTGGTAAAAGGTCGCCAAGTCATGAAAACTCCTCAGTTCCCCTATATTGTTCGATGTTAGCTAATCTTTGATTGCCTTAAACTTTGCTACATTCACCTTTATCCCATCCCCAAACACTATATATACCAAGAATATTAACGTATCTGTCATGAAATTGCACTTCTTAAGGTTGATGTATAATTGGTTGTCCCTTAAGGCCTTTAGACATGCTGTAGGTGTAACAAGTGTTCCTCCTTCAAATGACTGTAAATCAAATATAATCGACACAAACCACCACAAATTTACCAATAAAAGGCTTAAGCACCTGATTCATTAACCTCATGAAAGTGCTTGGTGCATTGGACAATCGAAACGGCATCACCAACCATTCATATAGGCCCTCTTTTGTTTTGAAGGTCATCTTCCATTCGTCACCTGGTCTTATGCGAATCTGATGATACCCATTCTTCGAAAATATTGTCGCACCATGTAAGTGATCCAACATGTCATCTAACCGCGGTATAGGAAATTTATACCCCACTGTAATTCAGTTAAACGCTCTATTGTCAATATACATCCGCCATCCTTCTTTGGATTCAATAATGCCATAACTGCACAAGGACTTATACTCTCTTGTATAAGCCCCTTTCGTAATAACTCCTCCAACTTCTCCTTTAAAATCTTACTTTCCTTCAGATTCATTTGGTAATGCAACAAATTCGGTAAATTAGATCCGAGAATGAGGTTTATATGGTGTTGGATATCCCTCATAGGGCGTAACCCATCCGAGATATCGTATGTGATTAACTCCTTGAATTCTTATAGTAAGGGTCGGATTATCTCCAGATACTCTTCCACTTGAAACTCTACCTCACTCATCAACACCTGTTTGACCACTAATGCATGTACTTGTGTTTCCTTGATCTCCACTTCGAACCTCTTGGCTATAGACAATAAAGCATTACCCTCAAAGGTTGAAGTCTTGGTTTTAAGTGGTAGGAGTGTGTACTTGACCCCATCATTCTCCAATTGATATTGGTTGCTCCTTCCCAAATGCGGAGCATCCACATCAAACTGCCACGGCCTCCCAAACAACAATTGACAAACATCCATTTCAACAACATCTCAATATACTTCATCTTTATACCTACAAATGGAGAATGAAACTCTACACCTCTCTGTGACTTCTATCTTGCTTACTGCAGTTTTAATCCACCCAAAGGTATAAGGATTAGGAATTTTTCCACTGGTAATCCTAACCTCTTTACTACCCCCTTTTCGATAATGTTCTCGCAGCTTTCACTGTCAATAATAACTCCAAATACCTTGTCACAAATGGTACATCTTTTGGGGAATAATTGATTCCTTTGGGCTCGGTCTTCTTGCTTAGGTGCTAGCATCAGTTTCCTCACCACATATGCTGAACCCTCGTCAACTTCATACTCACCATCCTCATCTCTATTTGCTTCGCAAGCGATTCCCTCGTCATCTTCGTCCCTCTCTACAAAGTTAATTGTCTTCCTTAAAGGACACTCATTAGATCTGTGTCCAGGTTGACTACACTTGAAGCACTTCCCCATAACTGGTTTAGCATAGGGGTCCTCAGATCTCTTCATCTCCTTATCTCGCTCCACAACCATATGCCTTTTCCCATAACTTTATCCTCCACACTCTGTATCTCATGACTACGGGGAGTATGCTCCTACACAGCTTTGTATTTATCACTAGATGTTGGAGTCTTATAGCTCTCTACATTCCTTCTGTTAGATGCAGGAGTCCTATAGTATCCACATTCCTTCTGCATTATCTCTACCATTAAGACCATGTTCTTTGCTTTCAACAACAAGCGAATAACCTGTACTCATATTCTGTCTCGAAGTGTTGGTCTCAACCTTTTCAAATATCGAACAATCTGCTGTCCTTCAGATTCTAGAAGGTTGTTTCTCTCTATCAACCTCATGAACTTTGCGGTATACTCGTGCACTATCCGTCCTCCCTAACTACACCATTGATATTGCTGGAATAGAATCTGCTCGTAATCTGATGGTAAGAATTCCTGCTTCAACAGAAACTTCATTCTATACCATGTACACAACGATCCCTTCTCTTCGCGCTCCCTCCATGACTAAATCCTTTCTTACCATGCCAAAGCTCCCCCCTTCAGTCTACAAGCTACAATCCGAACTCTTCTCTGGTGCAATCTCCAGATATTCGAAGAATCTGTCAATTTTTGCAAGTCGGTCTAAAAAATCTTCAATACCCAGACTACCATTAATCTTCTTCTCATAGTAATCTTCTTCCTTCAAATCCTCCTCATAGATTGGTTGTCTCCTTGCAGGCACAGTTCTACCCATAGGTTCACCACGAGCCATCTCCACCCTTAGTCTTCTACAGTTATCCTACCTCTTGTGTGTATCAATTCCTAGAGCATCCAAACATTCCACAATCTCTTCAAAACGCTCCTCGAAACACCGGAATCTGTGTTCTATCTACTGCTCCAGACGTGCAATGCTTCATCTCCTAAAAAAGGAGCCCTAGCCTCCTAAGCATTGTCATGAAGACCGTTGCTATCGCTCCCAGTCGACATCTTGTTTTGATACCACCTGACTCAGCGTGTAGCGTTCAATTTTTCAAGCTTGTACGAAACCCTTTGAAGAACCAAAGAAAATGCAATAGAAATATGAAATAATGTTTTCAAACTCACCGAATTGTCACCAACTGACTACAAAAGATAATATAAATTCTAAAAGATGAAAACGTAAGGATAAATTAGTCTTTACCAATAAAACAATTAAAACTACTAAAATACCGCTTGTACTAAAACACTACTAAAACTTTGCGCCGTCAGTCCTACTTTATTTTTGACAATTAAAAATATAAAAATAATTTTTTTTAAAATTAGATCCAAATCAGAGCTACCAAGGCTCAATTCTTTTAAACAAAATAATATTGTTTTGTTTAAAATAATTATACTTCATATCAGTTTGAACTTAGACCTAATTTTATAATTTATAAGCCGACCTATTAAAAAATACCTAAATTTATGCCCTTAAATAGGGCTATTGTTATCCATAAATTTAATTCCCATCTAAAGTTTCCCTTAACTCGTCAAATTTATAACATCTTGCCACCTGGACATGCCCACTAATCCATACAAGTTAATTGGAAGTGAGACGGGACTTTATTCCCTTGATTTTGTTTAGGCCGAAAGCAGAATCTTTACCTGCAATAAGCTCAAAGATATGAAATAGTCAACAATACAACTGAATGAGACAAACCTAGATGGATCAGAACAAACAAATCAAAAGGAGGAAGTAAAACACGTTAAAAGGAATCTAATGGCATTAAATAAATAGTACAAATTTGGATATATTGAGTTAGCTCACTCTGACCATCTTAATACGGTGAAATAGCATCCAAACCAAGGCTTGCCGGCGATACACCCAAAATAAATTTGTAATATAAAATGGCAATAATAAGTTAAAAATTAAAATGTGTTTAATAATTAATAATTTAAATTTAATCATTTAAATTTTGTATTTAATATTAAAATATTAATTAATTATTCATAAATGATTCATAATATAACATTCAATTTGTATAATTTATATTATGATGTTGTTGGTATTGTAGTAGTATATTATTTGTAGAAAATTCTAAAAATACATTCTAAATCTCATTATTTATAATAAAATATAGCACATACTTTATGGTTTGGAATCGTTGAAATTGAATCATAACGTTTTCAAAACATTCACGATAAATGTTAAATGTATAAAAAATTTAATGTTAATTTTCTATCAATTAAAAGTTACATCAATATTAAAAATATTAAGTTTTATATCAAACTTTTACGAAAGTTAAAGTTAATTGTGAATTATGTTGTAAACATTAGTGATTTTGCTTCGAAAGTAAAAAAGTTAAAGCGGGGTCATACTTTGTAACATCATTTTTCTATAGACATTTTTAGAGAGATATGATCTAATGTGTTGTTTATCTAGTCATAACTCTATCCCATTTTATCTCAACCATTTATTTATACAAGATTCATATAAATAAATAATTAAATTAAAATAGGACAAAATTGAGAAAGATAAATAACACAGAATATCTAAGGGGGATCTTTGGATTGCTAATTCTCCCCAACGATATCTTAGAAAGAGGATTGTTTAATATCAAGACGTAAGTAAATTGGTAAGGGCTTCTCTTGGCTTAAGTGAAATCATAGATTTAAATCTCCTCATATATGTAGCTATTTAAAATTTAAAATTATAATTTTATTTTTGATAAAAGGTCTACCCAGTTTGAATAGGGATTAATCAGGATATTTAAAAAATGCCTGCTTATGATTGGGACATTTCTAAAATACCTCGAAAAAGGGAAGATGACCGTTTGCTACCAAATGATTACGGCCTACGTGCCCGTTGAAAAGTGTTTTTCAGTAATAATAACCAACCGTATCATTCATTAGAAATCAAGAAAAAACAAAAGTTGAAGCTTTATAACGAACTCCGAAGTATGTAGTATATGTTATGGTATCGATAAAGTATTCTCTTTTTATTTCGCTTTTTCCCTTTAAATTAATAAGATTTCAATTTTAAAAATTCTTAACAATTATAGAAAATAATGGAATTTATTCAATTATTTAGATTTATTTTTATATTAAAATTATTAATTAAGTGTTAGGAACTAATTAAAACTTTAAATTTTTATCATTTAAATTGCACGCCTTTTCTAAATTAGACTTCTGTTTGTCTTTGATTGTCTTCATCTGACCGCATGCATGAAAAGTAAAGCCACGCCCCTCTCTTTCAAAGCTCCAATCTTTCACAGATTTCTCTGCAAAAGATTCTAGTTCCCACAATATGGGACGCTTGACAAATCTCCGACGCATCATAGGATTGATCAAAGACAAGGCTTCTCAAGGCAAAGCAACCTTAATTTCGAACCCCGAAACTCTCTCTCTTCACTTGGCTCTCCTCAGAGCCACAACTCATGACTCTTCAGCGCCGCCACATCCTAAATATATCACCACCCTCCTCTCCTTCGGCCACAGCACACGCCACACTGCCGCCGCCGCCGTCGAAGCTCTCATGGATCGCCTGCAATCGACCCGGGATTCCTCCGTCGCCATAAAGTGCTTAATCACCATCCATCACATTGTCAGAGACGGTAGTTTCATCATACAAGATCAGCTCTCTGTTTACCCTTCAACTGGTGGACGAAACTACCTGAAACTGTCCAATTTTAGAGACATTGCCAGTCCCTTAACATGGGAGCTTTCTTCTTGGGTTAGATGGTAAGCAAAAATACAACTGTCTTTCGCAGTTTCGAGTTCTTTCATCAATTTTCTTATCAAGATTGAAAATTTCAGGTATGCTCGGTACATAGAGCATGTTTTGTCCACTTCCAGAGTATTGGGTTTCTTTCTCTGCTCAGCCTCAAGCACTTCAGAGAAAGATAAAGAAGAAGGGAGGGTCTTGGCGCTCATGAACTCCGATTTGCTTAGGGAGATAGATTCTTTAGTGGGCTTACTCGAAGAGATATGTCAAAGACCAGATTGCCTGCATCTGCAGAACAAAAGCTTGGTGGGTGAGATCACGAACATGGTGGGTGAAGACTACTTGTCTGCTATAAACGACATCTTGATTCGACTGAGCGAGTTTAATGAGAGACTCGGTTGCCTGAGTTTCGGCGACTCGGTCGAGTTAGCTTGTGTGCTGAAAAGATTGGAGAACTGCAAAGAGCATATAAGTGATTTATCCATTAGAAAGAGAGCACTTACAGAGAGCCTCTGGTGCTTGGGAAGTGAAATGAGGAGTAAAGTTGAAATGCTTAAAGGGTATAGAGAAGATTGCAAATTGTTGCTTACGTTTAGGGAGGAGAGTGAGAGCAAGTGAGTCACGAGTTGTGTTTTGCACGCATGCGAGAGTGAATTGGGATTTCACGAATTTTTAATCCGAATTGGTTCGAAGTTAATAGATCAGAGACGATCAATTTAGGTTCATACAAGTTTCAATTTAATATGCAATGCATATGACTAACATTAATTTAAATTGGTTTGAATTAATTTTGGTTTATATATTATATCCATGTTTGAATTTTAAAAAATTTAATCCGATTAACTAAATAAGAAAAATATTTTTGAGTATACTTAAATTTTGAATAAAATTATATTCAAATCAACCCAATTTAACTTATTACCATTTAAAATTTTAAGAAATAAAATTTATGCAGTACAAAATATTCAAAAATTAAATCAATCGGATATAACATAATAAATAAATAACACTTACCTTGATTGTTTAATAATTATTTAAATTGATTAATATTCTTGTAAACTAAATTTATAAAATTTATATTTTACTTGTCTAATTTAAATAGATTTTGTATTGCAATTATGATTTAAACATATTTTACCAATAGGTAAATTTTAGATTGGATTAAAATATAAAATATTTACAATAAATTATTTTTTAGTTTAAAAATAAATTTGAATTCATATGTTAGGTAAGGATTAAGGAGTGATTTCTTGTCGACTAATGTCAACATTATCAGTATTGCCCTACAATGCTACAATGCTACACCAACATTGGAACATATCTTTTTTTCTCGTAAATCAATTCTTACCATATTCTATTAAATCTCACTCATATATTATATGAAGTCCACATAAATGTGTTGATAAAGTTAAATGGCACAAGTTTGGAACTATTGTGAAAATCAACTAGTTTAGAGTAGGTTCGCAACAAAATAAAATTAAAAAAAATAGTAATAAACACATAGATTTTACGTAGAAAATTTTCAAATTAGGGTAAAAACTACGGATAAGAATAGAAGAATTTTACTACTGAAAAACTAGACCAAAAAATAAATAAAATATTTTTGTTTCTCTTTCTCTTTCTTTTCTCTCTCACCTCACGTCACTCTTTTTCTGCTTGTTCTTTGCTCTCTTCGTCTCCTACCTATTTCTAGGCAGGGGAAATATGGGATGGCTGGCTATTTGGTCAGCTATCTTTTTACTTATTTCAACTTTGTCGATGCCTACCATTTTTGACAATTCTCCCACTTAAAGATTTGATTGAGAGTCCATTAGATCATCACGCTATTCTTTCTACCTTGTCGTTTCATATTGTTTATGTCTCTGTTAAGTTACACGAGGATCAATAACACATAAACTTGCCACCATTGATTGCTTTTGTCATAAAATCTGCTAGGTTATCAATTGTATAAATTTTCTTCATATCTATCGTTCTTTCTTCTATTTTCTCACGAACGAAGTGATATTGAACTCGAATGTGTTTTGTCTTTGAATGAAATGTTGGATTCTTGGCAATATGCAAAGCACTATGATTGTCACAATACAGAGTAATATTCTCTTATTTATTCCCAAGTTCTTCCAACAACATCTTCAACCACACTGCTTCTTTACTTGCTTGTATAGCTACTATATATTCTACTTTTGTTGTTGACATAGCTACAACTAACAGCAGTTTTGAAACCCAGCTCACAAATCCTTTAGCTAGTGTAAACACATATCCTGTAGTGGATTTACTTTTATCAAGATCACCTGCATAATCAGCCTCAACATATCCTTTTTATAGTAAAATCTGATCCTCTATAACATAATGCAACATCTGAGGTTCCTTTGATATATCTGAGAATCCTTTTAACAGTATTTCAATGCTCTTGACCAGGATTTCCCATGTATCTACTAACTACTCCTACTGCATGTGCAATGTCTGGTCTTATACAAATCATAGCGAACATTAGGCTCCCCACTGCTGATGCATATAGTACTCGAGACATCTCCATCCTCTCTACTTCATTGCTAGGACTCATAATTCATGATAACTTGAAATTAACAGGAAGAGGGGTATAAATTGACTTACAATCTTGCATGTTGAATCGCCACAAGATCTTCTTCAAATAATTCTTTTGAGAAAGCCAAATCTTCCTATTATTTCTGTCTTGGTGAATTTGCATCCCTATAATCTTGTTTGCTGGTCCAAAGTCCTTCATTTCAAATTCTCTAGCCAACTGTGCCTTCAATTATTTGATACGATCATTATTGGGACCTGTTACCAACATGTCGTCTACATACAATAGTAAGACTATAAAATCGTCATTTTCAAACCACTTGAATTAAGCGCAAAGGTCTGCATTCAATCTACTGTATCCAATGCTCATGATGAAAGAATCAAATCTCTTATACCAACACCTCGGCGTCTACTTTAAACCATATAGAGATTCGTTCAACCTGTAAACCAAGTTCTCTTTCCCTTTTTCTTCAAAACCTTTTGGTTGGAGCATATAAATTTCTTTTTCAAGATCTCCATGAAGAAATGCACTTTTCACATCTAACTACTCAAGATGTAAGTTAAATATAGCACACATTGTCAGAACTACTCGAACTATAGTGAGTCGAATCACAGGAGAAAATATTTCGTTAAAATCAATACCTTCTTTCTGAGCATATCCTTTTACCACTAATGTAGCACGATATCACTCCACTTGTTCATCACCACTTAGTTTGATCTTGTAAACCCATTTATTGCCAATAGGCTTTCTTCCTTGTGGTTGTGATACTAGCTCCCATGTCTTATTCTTATGCAGAGCTTCAATTTCTTCCTGCATTGCTACCATCCACTGAGATGCATCTGAACTATTCATTGCTTCTTGAAGAGTTGATGGCTCTCCATCGTCCGTTAAAAGACAGTATGCAATATTGCTCTCTATAATATAATCTGAGTGTCAACTCGGTGCTCTTCTTATGCAAGTTGGTCTCCGAGTATCTAAAACATCATATTCAACTGGTTCTTGCTCCTCGTGCTCTGGTGCAGCTTCAGAAGAATCATTTTGATCAACTTCTCTAACCACTTGTACTGTTGTAGTTTCTGGATTCTCTTACACAGTGCCAACATTTTCTACTTACTCTTGATCATTATCTTCTATGAAGATAACATCCCTACTGATAACAATCTTGTAAGCAGTGGGATTCCATAGACAACACCCCTTCACAACTTCAACATACCATAAGAAAATACATCTTCTAGATTTTGGATCCAACTTAGTAGGTTCTTAGGCATTGAACATCACATAAGCCGGACTTCCAAATATATGGAGGTTGGAATAATCCACTGATTTACCAGTCCACATCTCCATCGGTGTCTTCAACTCAATTGTAGTTTATGGAGCTCGATTCACCACATAACAGGCAGTATTGACTGCTTCTATCCATAATTTCTTATCTAAGCTTGCGGATCTCAACATCGCTCTAGTTCTTTCCAACAGAGTTCTGTTCATCTGCTCTGCTACTTCATTTTGTTGAGGAGTGTATGCCGTGGTGAATTGCCTTTTGATGCCTTCTTGCTTGCATAATTCATCAAATTCTTTCCCAGTATATTCGCTTTCATTATTTGAGCGTAAACACTTGATCTTCTTACCAGATTCAAGTTCCACCCACACTTTGTAAGATTTAAAAATTAGAAACACATCTGCCTTCCTCTTGATAAGAAACACCCAACATCTCCTCGAATAATCATCAATGAAGGATACAAAGAAATTTGCTCCTCCTAAGGACGTAACTGGTGCTTGTCATACATCAGAGTGAATCAAGTCTAGAATTTCTTTGTTTCTGAACTTTGATGTGTTAAACTTCAATCAGTGTTGCTTACTCACAATGCAATGCTCACAGAAGGGTAGTGTTAACTTTATAAGTCCTGGAAGTAGATTATTCTCTACAAGTATCTTCATTCCTTATTTTGACATAAGTCTAAGCTTCTTATGCCACGTCATTACAGATTTGTGGTCTCGATTAGTCACTACAACAAATGCCTCTCCTTTTTACAAAGTTACTCCTTTCAGTATGTACAGATTTGCAACAATCTTCTCTGCTTTCATAAATACTAACGCTCCTTTAATCACTTTCATGATTTTGTTTTGAATCTCAAATCTGAAACCGAGATCATCCAGTTGTCCTACAGACAACAAATTCTTCTTCAGGCCCTCCACATATCGCATTTTTTTAATAGTCTGAGTTGTCCCATCATACAATTTTAGTTTGATGGTGTCGATACCAATAATCTTTAGAGCTTGATCATTACAGCTGTACACAGATTCCTCAGAGACAGATTAATACTGTTGTAACCATTCTCTTCGAGAGGTCATATGAAAAGTAGCTGTTGAATCGAGAAGCCATACATCAACAAATCTTCTCTACCTCCAATAATCGTTGCTGCTTCACAGACCATTGCACCTCTATCAACTGGAGTATTTGCCACATTTTCTTGAGGAATAGAATCTTTCTTATTCAGATTCTAACAATCATTCTTCATGTGCCCTTTCTTGCCAAATTGTGGCACTTGAAATTCTTTTTACTCCTGGATTTTGATCTACCTTGACTATGACTCCCACTTGGGTCACGTTCCATTGATCTTCCTCTAGTCATCACCAAGGCCTCTGCTTGTTGCGAAGTTGTCTTCCTTACTTTTGCGCCGACTCTTTTCTTCCAGAATAGCGTCTGCAATATTGTCAAAGACTAGAGTATCTGTGTTGTTTGTTAAATTGATAATAAGTTGATCATATGAATCTGGTAGACTTTGGAGTAGAAGTTCAGCACGTTCACTTGTCTCTATTGTATGCCCCAATGATGTGAGTTGAAAAAATAGAGTATTAAAGTATTTAAGTGCTCCGTCACCGAAGTGGATTCCACCATGCGTAAAGTGTATAGTTTCCTCTTTAGAAAGATTTGTTGTGGAGTGATTTGACCTCGTACAATTTTCTGAGATGATCCCATATTTCCTTCGCAGTCTTCTTTTTCTCTATGCTGGATAATATTCCATCAGCTAAAGCTAAGTGAAGATTAGCTACAGCATTCCCGTCCATCTCATTTCATTTTCATCTATGACTCCAACTGATCGTTCATTAATAGCCGCTAGACAATTATCTTTCCTTAAGATTGCCTTTATCTTCAACTTCCGCAATGAGAAATTATTCCCATTGAACTTCTCAATCTCAAATTTTGCTACCATTGCTTCTATCACGAACAGAATTTAGCTCCCACTATTTCACGTAAATAATACCGTATGTATGAATAGTACCATATATATGAATAGTAACATACACGTGAATAGTACTGTATGTATAAATAGTGTCGTACGCGTGAATAATACTGTATACTTGAATTACAGTAACTACACAGTTTAATGCAAATTTAAATGAATGAACAGTTGTCATTTTTTAGGTTACTTTTCTTCAACTTTCACTGTGCTCACCTAAATTCTGAACGGATTACGCTAAAAAAATCGTCATAATTTTCTGACCTCGCTCTACTTGATATAAAAATTGACTGGATTAGAGCAATTTGCAGCTAAATAGGATTGAGGAAATAGTAATGAACACACAGATTTTACGTAAAAACCCCCCAAATAAGGATAAAAAACTATGGGTAAGGATATAAGACTTTTATAACTGAGAAAAACTGAAGAATTACAAGGAAAAATTAGACTAAAAAATATACAAGATATTTTTTGGCCTCTCTTTTTCTCTCTTTTCTCTCTCACCTCACTCTCTCTTTTCTCTTCTGCTTACTTTT
>JANZLF010000220.1:32526085-32538323 GCA_026546835.1 Erythroxylum foetidum | reverse complement strand
TTATTTAATTAAAAATAATTTATCTTTAAGTTTTATCTAAAATGTAATTATTATTAGTGATAAAAATACAACTACATAAATATTAACAACCAAACAAGTTTTTGTTTTTATTTAAAAAATAGAAAAAAAATCAAAACTGCAACAGAAAAAAAGAAGTAGAACCAAAGAGCCCCTAACTTTCCATCAGTTAAATGTTACGTCAATATTGACGTGATACTATTTTTTATTTTTAAATAAAAATTAAGTTCTACAATCATGACAAGTAAGATTCACCATTTGAAATATATAACAGTAGGTCACACTTATCACATGACAAGTAAGATTCACCGTATAAAATGTATAATAATGTGCCTCCTGCTATGTGGACATATAAGCTACTTTAAAAAAAATGCTAACATGATATTTAAGTAACAGAGAGTTATCAATATCAAATTTTCTGTTTATTTATAATTTGTTATGAACGTTTTGAAAATTTTATATTTCAATTTGAATATTTTAAAATGTTAAGATTCAAGTTATATTTTATTGTAAATATTAAGGTTCAAAATATACATTTAACCAAAAAAACATATTAGCTCATTTAAGAAAATGAAAATTTGAGCAATAAAAATGATCAATTACTTCTTGATTCATCAAATGTTGTGGTGACTATATCAACACAAATTTTGATTTGCAACATCAATATATAATGGGAAGTGAGTAGATGGAGCCGATTAGTGATAAATCCATCTTCATTCGAGTATATGCTTAATTAATTGTCTATGCTTGCTGGTAATCTTCTGTTCTTATTTCACTTCTGACCACTTGTTGACATGTAAGTTTGCTTTCTCCGCCTGCAGAAGACAAAATTCAGGTGAACCGGTGAGCCGAGGTCATGCAGAAACACAAACAAGTAGAAAAACGTTGGAAAATTGGGTACCTCTTTGTCCCAATCACATCGGATAGTGATTATGGCCAGGATCAAGGTCTGCATTGCTGTGCCTCCAAAGATCATGCCAGCCCAAATTCCCTGATTTTGTTCATCCCATTGACCCATGTTAGATCATGCATCAGCAAAACATTTAATTTGAAGAAATTGATTAAAAATGGCTAACGGTTTGATTAAAGATATTGATTTGTTCAAAATGAACATAAATTGAAAAAAAGCATGTTTGGATTAAATATTAAATTTTAATTAACCCATAACATTTTATTTAAGAGTAATCCTAATGTGGGTGGATTGTGAATCCACGATGCGCGGATTCAATTCCCGTCGCTCGTCTGGTTTCGTCCAGTCATTAATAACTTGATTATTTTTAGATAATAGTAGATAGAAACAACATTTGTAAGGAGTCCCATGCGGGTTCTCCATAATAATTATGACCTATTCCTTTAACCAATTTAGCTCTTAATACAGGCCAACTTTCTTACAAAAAGATCTTTTCTTAACATTAAGCATGTTGGTATTGGACAAAAATGTTAAGTTAACTCCAACAATTTCTTTGTCCTCAACCTTCTTCACTATTCCGACTAAGTTTGAATATTAAAAGAATTTAAGCAAATTTTGACCCGATTAATTACCAATTTTAATCGATATATATTTCTACGGTAACTATAGAATAATCTTTAACATATTTAACTTTCCAAATTGATCATCATATCAGTAAAAGCATGACTTCTTGTTTTAAATCTTTCCTTAGGATAATCATATTCATTTTGAAAGATCGCAACAATGACATAAAAAAAGGCAATTAAGTGAAAAGTGACTTACCATAACTCCTAGGTTAAAGACCCATCCCATCAAGAATCCAAGTGGAACTCCAAGCAAATAGTAGCAGCCCAAGTTTATGTATGCCACATACTTTTGCCAACCAGATCCCACAGCCACACCTTCAGGAACAAAACAATGAGAAAAACAGAAAAAAAAGATCAGCAACCCATCAAAAAATGAAGTAATTGGTGTCAGAAGAAAAGCTGCTGAAACATCAAAAACAAGAAATGGCCACCTGAAAGAACTGGTTGAACACTGTTGAGTAAAACAGTAAATGCTAAGAGTATTGATAGTCTGTTCACTGCTTGAAGGACGGCGTCACTTGATGAGAAAATCCAGGCAAGCTGATCGTTGAATGCAAGGATCAGGAGCCAAAAGAAAACGCCAATGGTCAATGATGTCATTACTGCAACTGTTGTAGCAAACTTGGCTCCTTTACCATTTCCAGCTCCAAGCTCATTTGCGACTCTGACTCTGAAAACACATTTCAGGATAAAACATTATCCATAGTTAAGTGCCTGTCAGATGTTTATCTTTCTTAATGTACATTTGTCCAAGTACCATGAACGAACAAATGATGAGATAATCAATAACCAGAGTGGTCCTTGTCAAGCATAGGTTACAGGAAAAAGCCTTCGGATCCTTTGGTACAGGTGCTCTGGCCCTACCCTGTGCCAGAGGATCTCAGCCGAGCACCTGGACCAGAGGATCAGTCTCCAGGAAAAATGAAAACAAATGATTGCTAAGTTACAAATCCAATTTGTCCTAACTAGCTTTTGTGACATATACTAATAATTTAAGTAATCAATCATCATCATTTGCTTTTGTAGTTGATAAGAAAATTTAGTCATCTTAGTGTAGATTGTCAAATTTCATACGATAAAAAAATTATCAATCAACTTAAAATTAATTATTTTGTGTGATTCTTTTAAATTTTTTATAATTTAAAATGTCACTGAAAGTATCAAAACAAAAATTTATTAAGTCGAATTGAAATTATAAATTGTAAATTAATTTTTAATTTAAATATCAAATACTAAATAAATTATAACATCCTATATATGATGGGTGTGTTAAATTTTAAATTAAAAAAGAGAAAAAATAAAATTCTTTATAATTAAGCAAAAAGCTAACTATTTTTTAACTTTATAGTTATTTTTTAATTTTTTTAAAGTTGCTATTGGTCCAATGTTACTCACCTAACACAAAACAAGACCTAAAGACTAACTCGTGATATGAAGAGTCGACTTTAGAGGATGAAGTGACTCGTAGCAAGAAAGAAGGAATCACTAAAGGTTAAAAGAAGATTTACATACGATTTGGTGGCACTAATATCTATATTAAGATACAAAATCAAAATAAACACAAACTCATTGCTTTCTTTGGACTCTTCCACACGATTTCGACTCTTAATTTATCAAAAGATTGTCACCATCAAAGCTCAAATAGTGTACAAGTTCATGTCTAAATATGCTGTCCCTAGAAGACTAGTGTTGCTTCATAGCTATGAACAGACACGAAATAAAATATTAAAACGTCCAAGTTCACAAATTGAATACGTCTGTAAGCATGAAATGGACATCTTGAAACACGTTTTGTCCTTATAATCTTTAATGAATCATTGATTGGTATAACAATCGATAAAGTCAAAACAGTCTATCTGCAATAGATCAACTAAAGATAAGAAAGCTCTGGCTTAGCTATTCTATACCTGTGTTCTTAATTTTTTCTATATAAACTCTATGTAAATAAGATTGATATTAACTTTTAACTGAATTTGGCTCTTTTGGTTGAGATCAGATTTTCTATTTATATGGTATCTTATTGTATCTTATAAATCTTAGCTATTTATTTATATAAATTCTGTATAAATTTTAAATAAATAAATAACTAAAATTTACGAAAGAGAAAATTATGTAACTTTTTGCAAAGTAGGTATTAGTATGACTGCATAGTTTTGTACTACGTGCGTGTATTTGAACCGGACGAGTCTGATCCTTTTGTCCTTTTAGCAATAATGGAACGTACTTAACTTTCGGAAACTAGCTGTACTGTGTTCATGCTGTCATAGGACCAGCTGTGAATAGGATTGAAGGAGGGAAATTGTGCTTGTCTGCTGAAGTTTTGAGAGAATACAGACCATTCAGAGGTTGGATGGAGAGTCATCGACGGCTCGACCACTTCTTAGATTCTCCAAAAACGTGGTGAGAAATTGAGAACATCTCAATCATAAAAGAGCATTATTGAGTAAGAAGAGAGGATCTTCTGTCTAATATTATGATATTTTATTTTATCTTATAAATTTCAATCATTTATTTATATGAATCTCATGTTCATTTACGTGAGACTTATATAAATAAACGACTAAGATTTATAAGACAGAATAAGACACCATAAAATTGGACAGAAGATCTGGACTCTAATTAAAGATTGTGTCAATTTTTTAAATAAATATGTGATTATTATAAATAAATGTTATTATAATTTTAAAATGATTAAGTGTGGAATCTAAATATAGTTTTTAATTAATTATATTTTATCATTTGTAATATTGATAACTATTAATCATCACTAAAAATTGGTTACAATCTTTTTTTTCAATTCTGAATTAGGGTTACTCGCAACAAGAAGATAGCGAGAGAACAAGGAAGGTGATGAGAGAATCGTACCCGATTCCGGCAAAGAATGCAAAAGGAATCATCAGCTCCCACCCGTTGATGGTCATGCTGCCAACGTTCAGAAAATCATAAATGAGATCAGTTTACAGATCACCATGATTAGACCAATCAAGTTATTCTTAGTTTGTCTCTAACCAAAGTGATTATATTATGTATATACATGTGCTTATAAATGTTAATGTATGTGGAAAAGATTCGGTTCTCTACCAAATTGACAAAGCATCCAACGCGATTTCTGCATTCTGCAGATTCCCTGTCAACAGAATGAGTATTCTGTAGTACCAATTCTCCAAGCTACACAACAAATGGAGAAAAGAACAAGAACAGCGATGAGCTCACATGATTTGAAAACTGAATTATGATTAATTTGATAAGAGACTACAGTACCAGAGCATGAGCCCAGAAGCAGCAGAAAGTTTGGTGAATTCCCAAAGACCAGAAAATGCTTCAATGGAGAATCCCGTCCATGTTAGAGGACACCCACCACATAAGGTATAACCCAGATGACCAATAACCAGAACCCACCAAGAAAAGTTAAGGGTCATGGCGATGCCTGTGACACCCCATTGAAGGATGTACACGAACAACCAACTAACAAACACGTGAACCAGGAGAGCAACTAGAGACACCCATGCAATCACCATGTTCTTTAGCTGACTCTGTAAGAACCTTTGCAAAGGGAACTGGAAAGCGAAGCTGAAATGGAGAGGTATCATGTAAACGGCAACACGCCCTGAGAGCTCTGCAATATCGTCAGGCTGTCCCAAGAGCTTAAGCAACGGAGATGCGAAGAGGTACAGAGGCAGGAGCAGAACACAACAAATAAACAAGACGATCCATGAACGTTGCATGTACACACCCAACATGTAGTACTTCTTAGCCCCAAAAGCTTGCCCACAGAGCGTTTCCAATGCACTGGCCATCCCCAACTGATCACACACACAAAAAGACTTATCAACACGAACAAAAGTACAAATCAGTATGCATATGGAGAAACAAACCCTGATGAACATACCAAGAGACCAAAGTCTAACCCAACAATAACATTATTAGCAATGGAGATCGCAGCCAGTTCAAGATCCCCCAAATGACCAGCGAAGGCTTGAGTTATGACGAGCATAGAGTAAGAAGCAATACGGCTAAAAATTGCAGGCCCAACTATGTGCCACAGCTTCTTCGACTCTATCCAAACTCTCCTGGAAAGCTTTTGATCTTGATGATCATCTTGAACCAAATCTTCAAGCAACGAAACCTTGGCTTCCTCTAACGCACTGGGCATGTTTCCTCGGACCAACCAAGAACACGAAGAAGAGATGGAAGAGACGGAGATAGAGTTTGAGATAGAGTTGTCTCAAAGTCTCTATCTCGGTCTAAACTTGATGCGTAGATATGGCGTCACATATATAATAAAAACGCAGTTAGAATAAGCAAAAGATGTTGGATTGGTCACGGCTTTTACCCACACCATTTGAGGGCAACCCTTATCTTTCCTTACAGGAAGCACAAGAACCCACCTGGGGTTGGATTGAGTTGAGTCGGACAGGATTCTCTCTTTAATTTTATTTTATAATGTCTTATTTAATCCTATAAATCTCAATTTATAGAAGACTCATGTTCATTTATACGATATCCACGCATTTACGCAAAATTTATATAAATAAATTACTGAGATTCATTAGATATAATAAAATATTATAAAAATAAACAGAAAAGCTGAACTCGGGCTAAATCGGTCTTTCCTACAGCTCACTCAAGAGGTTTTATACTTGCCTGAGGATGAGGTCACTGCACACCGCACCTCAATTTTGTTACTATCATGAAAGTTGTCTGGAAACTACGTTATGGGCATTATTTCATTAAGTATTATGTCTCATTTTGCTTCTTTACTTTTCATTTTTTAGAGACCAGCTTTGGAAATTAGTCCTAGAAAGCTAAGGGTTTAACTATTACCGTCTCTATCAATTTATATATATAGAGTTGGATTTGCTTATTTCTTCAACTAGATAAAAGTAAAATTCATAATTAAAACTCCTTTAATTTTTAAAAATTTTAAAATTTTATTTTCCAAAAATTTATAAAATTCTTTCTCTTAAATGTTACTAAAAAATAAATATAAAATACATATATAAATATGACAATTGTACTAATCAAATGTTAACATGACAATTCAAACTAACTCTTAAATTTGAATTAAATTAATTAAATTTGAATCAAACTAATAATTTATTATAATTATTTAAAATTATTAATTTAAACTAATTTAATTAGATGGGGTTGGTGTAATCATATGATAATTAACCACCTTTGAAGTACATATTGTGTATTTTTTGTCACTATTTTTAACCAAAATTTAAGAAATGTTTTTAAGTAAAAACTGAATAAATTTCTAGAATTCTAAAAATTAAGAAAATTTTATGACATTTTTTAAAATACAAAAGAGATTTATATCTTTTATCCTTCATATTAATGTAAATATTTTACTATCTATTTATTTCCCATAAGTTGGTATGCATTTATCAAAATTTGCCACACCCTATATTTAATGAAAAATTGACATGTTTTGATTAGTTGTGTTAGTAATTTTACCTACTCTCAACTCTTGAGAATCATATTAATAGGATGAGCATATGATTTTTTTTTAATTTTTGTGCCATAATAAGAAAATAAATAACCATGAAATTATGGAATATGAATAAATGCATTGTATGAGCCAGTCACTATAGTATAAATAAAAATTACATAATGGGATCTTAAACCAAAATTTACTTCTTCCATCTTCTTTTTTTTAAAAGGAAAGATATTAAATATATCAAATATATACTTAATTCCTTCTCTTATTTCAATATCTCATTATTAATTAGATACTTCAATATGAATGGTGGGCACACCGTGAATTTTACCCATGATCTTTAGTCCCTTAATAGCCGGGAACAGATCATTTCATTTGTTAATAGCCATGGATCTTCAATTCTTTGTCTTCAGCATGCGACTGGGACCAATGTCCAATCAAACGCTACCGATAATTCATGACTGATCACATCGATTCTTACTGGCAGATTGTAAGTTGTAGTTAATAAAAGGAAACATTATGAAATCTTGGACAACTGTATGCGTGGTCAAGAACTTGTAAAATGACTTTTCATACAAATAGATACGCAATTTCTAAGGACCTAAAGGCTGTCTCTTCGATATTAGAGTGTATTAAGTAAGGAAGGCACTTCGATTTTGGTCGATTTGATCTAAAATTCGGGGATCAATTTAGATTGATCCAGCTTAGAGTTGAATTTAGAATTGGAGAGTCAATTTTAAACTTATTTTTAAAGATTCAATAACTCAAAAATTATTTTTATATAATAAAATTATTCGAATGACGCATCTTAATTTATATATTAAAAGCTTTTAATATTAAAATGATGTTTTTTATTATAAAATAACATTATTTGATTATTTTAAGGTGATCTAAATAAATTTGAGTCACGCATCTCAAACTTAATTAAATATTTGGTTCGTTATTTCTTACAATAAACTTTGGTTAAGTTGATGGCTAATGACTTTATTATAAACTGAAATTTTATTTACAAAAATTATTTAAAAATATATTATTTATATGTTATAGTAATTTCCATTATCTCTAGAATATAATTTATTAAAATAAAATTATATTAATGTAATGATTATTAATATCTATTAAATTATTGAACTCCCCCCCAGCTTGTATTAATTTTTTGAGGCTGGCCAAAAGTAATATGAAAGCACTTTAGCATAACACTTGAAATTTTAGATTGGGTATTTTATACCCTTTAAGAATTTACACCATTTTTCATTATATTCGAATTTATTATCTATCATTTAATTTGCACTTATCACTTAGTCTAAATACATTCATTGAATAGAATAATTAAAAACATATAATTGGTTAACTATCATGTATATGATAGCAATTGCGAGTTTTCATTACAAGAAATTAAGAATAGAAATAATAATTTATAGTAACCAACATTTTAGGTTCAAATGACTTAGAGGTAGTGATGGTAATGGGTCAATCTCCGTTCAGAATCACAACCTGAAATTTTGTGGTCGACTCAGGTCTGGGTTGAAACTTAATTAGGCTTGAGACTCTCGACCTGATCTCGAGATCATGCTTGAGTTCGCAACTTAAAATTTTATGGTTGAATTCGGGTTTGTGTGAATCTTGACCAGGCTTAAGACTCTAGGTCCGATTTTGATACTATATCTAAGTTTATCAACCTGAAATTTTATCTGTTGAGCTCGAATCTTATTCAAAACTTGATTAGGCCTGATCTCAGCATTGTGTTCGAGCTTGTTGGCTCCCAATGTTTATGGGAAACTTCAAGTTTTGTATTACTTCTTTTCAACATTATGAGTATTTTTACTTTGATGATGTAGCTTTCATATATGTAATGTTGCTTTTATGAATAATTTCTCATTTTTATATTTACCAAAAAAAATTCTCAATTTTTTAAAATATTTCAACGAAACTTGGTGTTAACTAATTTATATAAGTACCTGCTAGATATATTTATTTAATTTTTTAAATCCAAAATAAATATTAATGAAAAAGAGCAAATGAATCATTAAAGTTTATAAACGTTACAACTAATGTTTTAAAAATTGGACCAGACATCAAACTAGTCGAAGAAAATATTTAATGTTTAGAGGTTCAACTGGTAATGAATCACTATAAAGCCGATATATGATAAATAAGAAGTAAAACTTATAAGAATGAGTAAAAATAAAATATTTTATTGAAATAAAAAAATACACCAATGTCTATTATTATATTATGAACTAATAATAAATAAATATGAATCTAATATAAAGCCTAAAATAACAATAAAAATTAAAATTGTACTTCTGAAGAAGGTTGTATTTTATCATTATCAAAAGCTTCAAATTCTCCAACGCTATTTAAACATTCACAAAACATGCTTTCATCTAAAGTATTTGCATCAATTTCTTCTACTGCATTAAAATAAATTACAAATTAATAGTGTATGAAATTATTCTTAATTGTAAACTTGTAATATATTATAATTTTAACTTAAATATGTTCAAAATAAGATACGAACTAACCATCAATAGATGTTCTTAATTCATTCGTTGTGACAAATACATTTTCTTCGTAAATTATCTTTTCAAGTTCATTATAATCAAGATCAGGTGATGGTTCTTCTTTTTCAATCCAAAAATCAATATGTTCGATACAATTAATATCAACTGGGTCATATATTCTCTTCTTACTAAGCACTTAATACATAATAGAAAAAAATATAAAATTAATGATAAAATAAAATTATTGAAATAAAAACAAAACCATAAAATACCTATTCTTCATTCTCAGATTATAAATAACATAAACAAAGTCGTTAAGTCTTTGATGCTCCAAATGATTTCATTTCTTTGTATGACTATATTCAAAAACACTCTAATTATATTTATAACCTAATGTAGAAACTGTTTGACTAAGTAACCTAATAGTGAGTATTCTTAGTGTTGGAGCACTATCACTGAATACTTTCCACCACTCATTTATATTTTAAATTAATAGTTATGATAAAATATATATTATTAAGAAGTAAATAACGAACTAAAAGTATAAAATTTACTTGACTGCATTTTTTCATCATAAGTTCTCTCTTTACTGATGACCTAGCAAAACTTTCTAAACCTTCATGATATAATTTAATTCCATTTATCACTTGTGATTGCTCTTTAATAGAGAAAATACCTTTGCATTCAATCACATCAAACAAGCTACCCATAATATTAATTGTACGTGTTTCTTCACTATATAAGCAATCAGGATTAAGATAATAATCTGCTACGTGGATCTTTTGAGTAATTGTTTTGTGAGCTTTATATAATATCTATATAAGGCTTGTACAATTTATCATTTCATTTAAAAAGATTTATAATTATTTTGTGAGCTCTATAGGGCTTCTCATTCGAGTCAACAATCCTCAACTGTCTTATAAACGGAGCCACAATCTTTACAATGATCAAGTAAGCATCCCAAAATTTATTATCTAGAATAATAACACAAATTTCTTTTCCTTTTTCTCTCTTTAATAATTTATGACTTGAAAAGTATTTACTTGTCACTAAATTTTGAAGTAGTTGCTTATGTTCATAAATACTTTTCAAAGTAATAAATGTAGCTACAAATCTGATAGCAGTGGGGCACACAATCACAACCTAATCTTCTAGCTTTCTTAACCAAGAAAAAAATGTGACATGATTATACATAAAAATTGTGATCTTAGATGCGCATGAAGCAAGGCTAGAAATATGGTCTATACTATCGATATCTTTTAAAATAAGATTTATACAATAAGCAGCAGCACATGGAGATCAATACATATGCCCTTACTTTGATTGTAATAAATACCCATCTGATACATAATTAGCTTCATTATCTGTAACAAAATGCACAATATTCTTTGGTCCAACCCACTTAACAATTTCAAAGAATAATTGTGATAAAGCATTAACACTTTTTACCATGTCAGAAACATCAATAGACTAGATAAAAGTTGTTCTAATATTACAATAAACCAAGAAATTAATGAACATTCTTTATCTTTGATCAGTCCACCCATCTGTCATAATAGTGCATCCAGTTGATTCCCAATTAGACTTATATGTATCCACAATTTGTTGACATTCATTTTTTAAATCTTAAAACAAAGGCATACGTAGCTCATAATAAGATGGTACCTTAAATCTTAGACTTATTGTTGTTGTAGCATCTATTACTTTTTGAAAAATGGTGAATTTAAAGCATTTAAAGGAATACATTAATGATATAACCATCTAGTCCATACTCTTTTACATCACAAAATAGCATCCTTATCAACCAAAACACTTTTAAAAATAGGTTGAGAACTAGGAGTAGTTCTTGGAGCAAAATAAAAATCTATGTTAATAGTAGCTTTCCTTTTTCTTTTATCTAATGCTTATGGTGCTTCATCATCTCCAAAAGATATATCATGAGCCTCTTTATTTATTTATTTATTTTTTTATTTCTTGCTGCAAATATTTTCTAATTGTATTACACACATCAAGTGGTACTTTTTTGTAAGAAGCAATACTACCCTTAACACTACAAGATGTTCTTTTATTCTATAAATTCCTTCCCCTTAAAATATTCTATCTCAAAACATACAGTTATATTGGATATTCCTATCAGATGCTTGAGAAGACGAAAAATAATTCATTGTCGGATTAGACTTACCACAAATAGAAAATGATTCCATATTCTCCATTATGATTTAACCTAAAAAGGATTTTAAAAATAATTAGGTATACTATTGTCAAGGCAAAGTCTCCAACTTAAATTATTCTAATTAGAATGACAATCAGAAGCATACAATTGCGCTTTAAGATACCATTTTCAACAATTTATGAACCTTGTCCTATTGACTAAACTATATTGTAAATATAGATTCGAAAAGCAAAGACAAAAGGTTATGCTATTGGTGTTTTAATTTCTCCATTAACTATGAGAAGTAGAGACCTAAGAAGGTGTGGTGTAAAGAGCTACCAACAAGGTAAGCTCTTCAGTAATCGAAGGCCGACCAACAATGAGACAAATCATTATTTCCTTGATTTAGTCACGGAAACGAAGAGTGTCTTTATCCTTTGAGGGTTTTTAACAACTTTAGATTGAGCTGAGGTTTTAAGGAATTTTTGTTAGACCCCGAATTTTTTTATGATGTCATTAAGCATGAATTTCGATAATTATGTGTCTATGACTTAGTTTGATTAAATTGAGCATAATTTTGAATAA
>JANZLF010000220.1:32489310-32511546 GCA_026546835.1 Erythroxylum foetidum | reverse complement strand
ATATATAAGTATCGGAGTCACACCTGTGGCTTATGAGTATATAACACGAGAGATGAGAGAAAAAATGTCGACGAACAAAAAAAAGGACCGCTTAGAAAAGAAGAAAAAGAATTTAAAAGGTTTAGTTAGACCTGTGACACTTATTTACGAGTGTGATTTAACAAGCTAATTATATACCAATAATTAATAATAATAATTGAATTAATTAATTATAATTTAATTATATTTAAATAGTATGTATTAATTTTAATTGTTATTATTATTCATTATTATATACTAAATATGTATAATAACATTATTATATATATTTTATATAATTAACTGATTATATTATAATAACCATTAATTATATAAAACTTAATTCATTAACTATTATTTAAGTATAAGTATATTTAAATTATAGGATAAAAATATTCAGTAAAAAACAAAAAAAACATCCTACTGAATGAATAACATAAAATAAATAAAGTCTGTGACTTAGATGCGAGTAAGAATAAGAATAAAAAAAATCATGTCTGGTTAACAGAAAATAAATATCGGTAAAAAAATAATCGTTTGATCATTTGAAAGATGAGATGGATTTTCGTGTTTGTCCATCCTGTTCATTTTTGATATTATATAGTTAACAAATATAGAAAATTATGACTTGCACAAAATAAATTCAATAATTACTCAAGATTTTTAAATCAATTTAGAGTTTTTTAATCATTAATAATTTAATTATTTTTTACATAATTCAATATCAAGTTATTTATCTTTAAAGAAATAGTAACTAATAACAATGATGCTATGAAATTTTATTAAAATAAATTTGTTTTACATTATAACAAATCAAAATTTTCAAAGATGACAATAGATGACAATAGACCGGCCTATGGGTCAGCTCCGTCAATTTCTATAAAATAAAAGCGTAAAACAACGACTTTTTTTAATTAATTTAGTTAAGCTTAGATCTTATCCATAAGTTGACCTATTAAAAACATCTTAATATGAGTCCATATGTCAGCCCATTACCATCCTACTAATGGATTCACAACAAGGCCTTTGATTTAATCAAATTAAGTTAATTGCTTAATTTTGAATTTTGAATTACTTAATTAGAATATGTGATTAATAAATGATCATATATTATTAATGTATTTGGTATGCTCCCGAAAGAATAATAATTTTAAATTTTTTATTGCAAGAAAAGTTATTTTTATAATCCTAGGTTATTATTAATTAATCATTTAAAAAATTTGAATTCAAGAGAAAATTCATATCATCATTTAGTATTAATATAATTAAAAATAATTAATTTACACAATTTTCAAGCATATCAGCCGCAAATAAACACTATTTGCTTGGGCCTTGTGTTGGACTTGGTACTCCGTTGAAACGCGCCGAAGAACGACATCCCGTTTAGTCCTCCAATCCAACAAATACTACTCGTCCAGACAAAGCCTTCCCTTTCTGCAAAGAAAAATAAAATATAAAAAGTAAAAACAACAAAAATAAAATTATATGTATAAAATAAGACAACGTTAACACTCCTTCAATTTCACGCGCCACCGTGACCCGATCATTTAGAACATGGAACCCCACCCAAAGCCGGAGACGGAGCGGAAACCCGAACCGGACGGTCTGGATCCGCAGCGTAATCAGACTCTTAAGGATCTGAAAGCCGACGATGTTCTAAATGTAGAGGCGAACAAAGTTCCCTCTGTCGCCGGATCGGAATCGCAGACTCCGGCCGCGGAAAGCGAGCAGTTACAAGCCACTAACCGTAATGGATCTACTAGAAAGTCGGTCCGCTGGAGTCCCGATTTGGTGAGCGACTCTCGGAACGAGAGCAATAGTTATAATAACAGCAGAGATGTTTACTTCGATGGATCTAATCCCTACACTTCTTCTTCCACGGCGTCTTCTTCACCTTCCTTATCGTTCAAAGGTGAATGAAAATATATGAAATTTTGAGTTATTTTTATTGTTTGGTTTTTCAAATATTATTTGTGTCATTGTTTGAGCAGAGAGGATGGGGACCGTGAAGAACGTGCTAGGAAGATGGGGAAAGAAGGTTGGAGAAGCAAGTAGGAAAGCTGAAGATCTCGCTGGGAACACGTGGCAGCACTGTCAGTAATTAATTAACCGTCAGATATAACTAATTTGCATTTCACTCTGTTTTTCGTTAGGTGGGATGATTGACAGTTGATCTAATTCCGATATTGACTGTTGATCTAATTATATGATCATTACATCTGATTTTTACTTAGGAGATAGCATGCTTGTGAAATTCATTCAGTCTGGTTTTGATGTTGTGAGGGAACTTCAACGACTATATGAACTGGTAGGGAACTGAGTTTTATCTATTGTTTCAAGTGTTCGATGATCGGAAATTTGTTTATCAATAACATTTTAGGAGTATGTAATAGCTGAAGAATGGTAGATTGAGGAGATCTGATCAATGGTTGTGGTTTTGGACTGTAATGAATTGTGGAATTTTTGGTAGCTTTTTTAGTGTGCATTGGCATATTTTCCACAATTTTCTGGTACATAATATTGTGGAATTTGAAACCGATAAAGTAAGAGTTTAAGAGAACAGGTTTTTTCTCCCCAGCTTTGCCCCCAACTAAGGAATATGGTTGTTGAGATATCTTGTGTCTGGGATTCACTAATTATCACTGTATGAATATGGGGATTTTACATCCAATTTTCTGGTAATATTTCTTTAAGTTCTCAGTGAAAGTTTTGAAAGAGAAGATGTGTGATTGACCCTTGATGTGAAATTCTTGCTGATTTATTTTCAATATGTTCTATAGTTTTGGAATCCTCGCTTGGTACCGAAGTAAATGTGATTTTATTTTGTTAGAAAATCTTGTCTCTCTTTTTAACATGTTTATTATTGTATGTATTATAAAATCATGAAATAGATTAGGCTTCAGTGGACTGCAATCCAAGATGAGTTGAGAATGTCACTGAATTGTCTTTGCTTTACCTCCAATTAGTGAAAACGTCACCTAGCTTTACTGAGGCTGCTCTGGGAAGACTCGCCCAAGGAACAAAAGTTCTAGCTGAAGGCGGTTATGAGAAGATCTTTAGACAGACATTTGAGACAGTCCCTGAAGAGATTCTCCAAAATTCATATGCTTGTTATCTGTCCACATCGGCTGGTCCTGTTATGGGGGTTTTATATGTATCTACAGCGAAGCTTGCATTTTGTAGTGATAATCCCCTGTCATACGAATCCGGCGAACAAACTGAATGGAGCTATTATAAGGTATGTTATCATAGATGCACTGCTGTCTCATATGATAGGGCAAACCTTATTTTGGAGATCAAGCATACAGCCATGAGGTTAATATTTCATAATGCGATATGGATGACCTATAAGCTATTCGCATTAATTTATTGTATACTAAACTGTGAAAACTTGTTATGTGTTTTGGAACCTCTTTTTTCTCTTGCAGTTTGATATCCTGTATTTCCAATATTCCAACATAACCTTTTGTTCTGGGTAGGGGAGGTGGCAATATGGGATTTGATTTAGGTGATGCTTTGAGTACAAATATTGGAATAGATTCTGTGACAAAAATATTAAGAATCATAAAGAGAAGTTTTTCTGTTTTGCATGAAAGAAGGAGGGTGGGTGGGCTTAAACGGTGGAAAATCTACTCAAAACCTATCATTGATACTGTGTGCTCTATGCATCATTATGGTTTAATATCTTTCACCACACCATGTCTTGTAGGGTAGTATGTTCTTCATTTTCAACACAGGAACGTAATTCTGTTGTATCTTCTGTTTGCAAAATGTTAGGAAATTGGATAAAGGTATTTGTAGGGTTGCGAGGAAACTTAATTGGGCCTGAAAAGTCATTACAGGTCTATGTACTTAATAGATGTTTAAAATTATATTTGTTTATAGTTACGCACCTACACATATATAGGCAGCGAAGTACAGAGCTATCTTTAAAATTGTGTCATATTTTAATGCTTTTACTGGTCACTGAGAGATATAGGTATAAGACAAATTTCCATTCGAGATTTAATATATCAATAAAAAATGAATTGGTGATATTCTTCATCGAACTGTTCTTGGGTGTGACAGTTCTGCCAATAACTTGTTGGACCTTTATAATCATAGGTTTCCAACACTTTGGTGTATTGTGTTATTCCGCGCTCAATCTGCAGTATATATTTACTTGGCAACCCCTTGATGCACGTCTCTGTAATTCCCTTCGGTACTCTTACTGTTACTTTTTCTATGAAATAGGTTGTCATCCCGTTACATCAACTCAAAGCAATCAATCCTTCTTCGAGCAGAGCTAATCCTGCTGAGAAATACATCCAAGTTATCTCAGCTGATAATCATGAATTTTGGTTCATGGGCTTCCTGAATTACAATGGTGCTGTGCAATATCTGCAAGATGCCATGCGAGCCTATGAATCTGAAACTGTATGATTAAGTCAATTTTTCTTTCTACGTTCTGGATACTACTTTTCAGCTTGTTCTGCCAAGGAAGATGCCAATGCGTGCTGCAATTCTTTGGTAAGTCTGTCTGAAAACAAATTGTAGAGTTTATGGATATATTTTTTACAGTATATTTAGGCGAAATATACTATCAAATTTTCAATTTTAGTCAGTACGATTATATTTTCCACTTGTAGTCCTTTTCCGGGCGAAATGCCTAAAAAAATCGTGGTTAGGAAGATTATAAAGCCGTTGGAATTTTTGTTTTATACATCGGAAGAATTATGATTTATCTCATCCCAAAATTGATCGCAGTGAAGTCCTCTGATGACGCATGACTCGTAGTGTCTTTGTTCCATCTTTGTTTACACGAACTTTTAACTTCTGCTCTTTGAGTTTTTTTGGAGTATGAACTATTATAAATGGTTCCACGGAACCTCGTAGATTAGTTCTTTTGGTGATCTTGAAATGATTGTGATCTGCATCGTTTTCTTATCAAATAAGCTTATCGACAACTTTGTAACTGATAAGCAGCTGATCAGACCCTGGGATAACCATTTTAAGTAGTGGATTATTACATAAATTATACTCTCTTTTTTTTTTTAATTTGATCTAACAAAAAGGTATTAAGAAGTTATCTATATTTTAATTCAACATTTATCTTTAACCAATTCATGGCCAATAGGAAATTGACCTTCATCTTATGGTGATGTATTGGTGTAACATAATGAACATTCATTCCTTAATTTGGTTTGCTAAATTTTAAGAAATGTATTTCAGGTTATGAATGAAAAATTGAATTGGTTCGATTGATTTAATTGTGAAAATTTTAAACTGACTAATTTTTTAATTCGGTTTTTAATTGTTTAGTTTGATTTACTTAATAACTCTTGTTTTTAAAAATTGATCAGTTTATTTATTAATCGATTAATTTTTGTAAATTAATCAATTTTAATAAATTAGAATGAATTAGTTAATTTTTATTTATTAGTTTTCTTTTTCAATTAAATATTAAATTAATATCGGTCTTTTTTTTAAATCATATTTTAAGTTCTTAAATTTTGTTGATTGTTTAATCAGTTTTATGATAATTTAATACTAGTTAAATATTTTAAACTTTAAATTTTTTATCTTATTGGTTTAATTTTTGGTCTGATTTTTTAAACATTAATTTTTAGATATCGGTTCTTTTTTTTTAATAACAAATGACATATAATGGGTCTTGTATAGGTTGGTTTATCAACAATTTTAATTAGGATTTAAGCCGGAGTTAATTAATAGGTTTACAAAACTTTGAAATTTTCCTCTCCTTTCAATATAAATACCAATCTCTTCTTCTTAGATGTTCCTAAAGTCACAATCTAAAACTTCTTGTCTCCTAATGTGGAACCAAATTATACCAAACTTTCTATGCTCACCCAACAATAATTTCAATTTTAATTTCAAAGGAGTAATAAATTAAAATAATTAATTAAAAATCGATTAATCTTTTTATAAATTTTTTAATACATGTGAGATTAAATCAATCATTTATGTAATACTCATTACACTATACCTATTACTTCCTTGAAACGTAAGCTTCATTCTACTATATTTTTACGACACACCAACGAATAGGGACAGTAGGACTCACTAGACTTAGAACACGAGGTGCGGTAATTATTGATTTGCAATTTTCAAGTTTCCTTTTACTGCTTTCCTATAAGTGAAAGTAGTACCCACACTCTAGGAAGAAAAAAATGCACCCATATGTAAATGTAAATGATTAAAGTTGAATTGTGACAGCAATTTTATTGTTAATCTTGGGCTGATTAGAGGTGGAGGGTTGTTGCGTGATTCATTTGGAAGTTGACTAGAAGGTATTCGTTTCAAATTAGTGTTTCGACTATCTTGGTGGAAAAATTATGGTCCATTCAAGATTGTTTGATTTTTGTGTGGGATCATAGTTTTCAGCAAGTCGTGGTAGAATCGGATAACATGGAGGTAGTGAGGACGGTGATTTGTGGTGTTATCTCTTCACAATCCCTATCTGTTTTGGTTGTGAATATTCAAGCTTTAATTGCAAGAAATTGAATTTGTTCTATTAGGCATATGCTTCGTAAAGGTAATTTTGCAGTAGATTGTCTGGCTAAATTAGGTCATGACATTTCGTTCAACTTTTTAAGATTGGGAGCAGATTCCTGATACCCTCTTCTTGATTATCTGAGCTAATATCTGTGGTATTTCTTTTATTAGATAATTTTAGTTTTCTCTCACTTGTAACAAAAAAAACCTAAATATTATGGTTGATTTAAACATAAAATTTTTTAATTAGTTAACTTTTTTGTTTGATTTTTCATATTTCGATTCGATTTATTTTATTAACTATTATTGTTAAAAATCAATCAGTTTATTAATTAATTGATTAGTTTCGTAAATTAATCAATTTTTATAAATTAAAATAAATTAATTGATTTTTATTTTCCAACCTCTTTTTTCAATTAAACTTCAAATTTTTCAATGAATAAAATAAGAACAATCTCTTCTAATCATATTTCAAAATTTTTAATTTTATTCTATCGTTAACATATTTTATGACGATCTAATTCTAATTAAAAATTTTAAACTTTATACCTCTTATCTTATTAGTTTAATTTTCTATTCAATTTTGAAAATATGTGATCACTCTAATGATAGGTTCTTATAAATCACGAGAGAGAGGGAGAGAGAAAATCTCCAAAGATCATAATTACCTTGAATTATAAGTTTCCTGTTAAGAATTTCGAACCCTTCTTAACACGTATTACTCACTTTCCTAGGCCTAAGCCTAAGTCTGGGTCTCGTAATCATCTTAAAGCATTAAAAATCAATACTATTGACGTCAGTTTTACTACAGAATAGCTTCCATAGATGGTGTTCAAGTGGATTGATCGCTTACTTTCTTTGGAGTTTCATAATTGTCATTGCCACTAAGACTCCTTTATCATTGATTAATTAGTGTATGATCTGTAACCCATCATTCCTTTTTTTCCATTTAATATAGAAAGTTCATTGCTTACCTTAAAACCTCTTTGCCATGATTTGCCTAATCACTAGCCTTTAACTAAACAAAGACTTGGAGAAGAAAAAAAGAAGATCGGTTTGATTGAATCTTAAGGCTTGTTGCAGAAAATTTTGTATTAATTTAACACATTTTTTTATTTTTATTAAACAATAAATAAGTAGTTACGTGACAAGTAACTCGTCTCGTCATTTACATTAACAGAGAATTTAATGAAAGATTTAGGTACTATTTTTTAAAATTCAAACATTGATTATAAAATTGAGTAAATTTTGAATTGTTTTATGATTAATTCATCCAAATATCAAAATTTTCCGAAAGGTAACGCACGATAATGAGAGAATTCCTGAAAAATATTAGCCTTACAATGAAAATTTTCTTCATGTTACCACCAAATTGTTGTAGTGAAAAATTCCCATTTCATAGTCATTACATTAAGTGAGTTTTTGTATCTCTTTTTGACTAATATTAGATTGCTATGGTGACAAAGATGTGCAATCCATCTCTTGTAGGCCGGTGGATTGGACGTAGGACAACACTATAAAATATAGTAGCTTGGTAGATGATTTGTGTTGAGCCTACACATCATAGTTGTATGATTACACTTTTGAACCCCTTGACTTTTTTTAAAGATAATTTCCATTATTTTAAAGTATAAATTAGAATAACTTGCCTACTATAATAAGTTTGAGTGTAAGTTCTTAAATTATAAAATTTTTGAAAATTTATTTCATCAATTGATTCAAATCTTGACTTTGTCTGAAGTAATTGGTAGAAACTGTGGTGAATTTTTTATTCTCAAACTCGGTGAAGTTGGTGCCAAATATTAAATTTAAAATTAAATGCTCAAATAAGCACAAATGATTTTTAGATTAATGAATACATATTCTAATTAGGTTTTTCGCATTACCCTAAGCTTTACCCTCTATGATCTATTAAGGGTAATACATAAAAGTTTAATACTTATTAAGAGTTTAATTATAAAAGAGTTTATCCCTAAGCTATACAATTATATTTACATCAGTCGAAGTAGACAATGTGCCTTTCAACTTTCGGTCTTGATTAAGTGACTTGCACTAACCTAATCAAAGATTATGCAAACTAAAATTCTACAACAATGTCAAAGTTATCTCTGCCCTTAAACTGTTCATAAACCATGCTTAAGATTGGATCTCCAAAGGAGATTTAGATGACCCACAAACATCTTTAGATTGTCATTTCTCAAGATCACACTATTGCTTGCATATGTTCCCTAAGTATATTTGTTGAATATCACATTTGCAAAATCTTACTTAAGAGTAACTGAAGTAATAATCTCACGTAAGATTAGCAGCATAATCGGTTGGTCATTAGCATATTTTGAATATGAACTTTCTAAAATTTAAGTTTGAACTAATCAAATCTATCTTAACTTATTAATTTTAAAATTAGTCGGAATAATTAAACTCGAACACAAAGTAATTTATTATCTCTGATGTTGTATGATATTAACATTAACATATATTATTATTGATGAAATATTGTTTCAAATATTTATTAATTTATAATTGCATATTAATTCATCTAGAAATAATTTGGAGAACGGTAAAAAGTTAACAAAACTTAAAAATAATTTAGTAAAAATTTCAATCCTCTCCATCATATCAGATTTCAACTTAAGGGCTATCAAACAACATAGTATGATGAAAGTATCACATCATAAACTTCATCGTCACAAAATCCATAAACATGAAAGTACACAAATTTCGGAATCAAACTCATGACAGATAGATGAAAAGTACAATGCTCAGATACTTGAGATGGACAAGTTGATGAAGTTAAAAACAATTTTTTATAATTAAATTCCAAAAAAAAGCATGATCATAGCAGGAAAAAAGGTTTTTTTTAAACCAATTTATGAAGTAGTACTTGTACTGAAGAGAGTATCTTCCATTTCAGTGATAGCTTGATGCTAGCTGAGGAAGCATTTGACTTTGTCAGGCCAATTTTAGCAGTTGATTCCCTTCTTTACCTTAGCTTTTGAAATTACCCCTTTACTTTTTTCTTTTTCTTCTAAAGGGAACATGTAATAATTATTATTTTTAAGAACATACAAAACTAATCTTTGAATAAAATTATGTAATTTTAATAAATTATTATTCAAATTAATAATTCAAATTTAAGTGAAAAATTCGACATGCTAAATATAAAATTTTAAAATATTTTCAGACTGCTTAAATTGTTGTATAAATGATAATTAACATTTTTTTCTCCAACCCGCTTAAATTTCTTTCTTCTATAGGCCTATAGTCATACATACTTGCCTATTGCTTACTTATTCACCTTAATGAATGTACTAAATTGTATATATATTGGATTATTAATCAATGATTCTTGATCTTGAATTGGACATATCAAGATTTGATCTTATTATTTATAAGTTTTTTTTTACATAAGTGGAGTGACTTATGAGGTGGGAAAGGGGTAAACAAAAGGAATGATGAATATGAGAGTTTTGGGAAAGAAAGGAAGGACCTCTGTTTGTTCTCATACCAAAATGTCAGCCAAGCCATTGGAGGTGGGGTTTGTACAATCCCAAGTGTCCTTTACCCTTTGTTTCCTCTATCACATTCAAAGTGGATCTCATTATAACCTTATTGATACTTAAAAAAAAAACCCTTTGATTATGACCTTTAACTACATTTTTTTGTTCTTTTTTCTTGTTTCAAAATTATTTCTTTTCATGATTTCAAAAGGGTAAAGATAAAATTTTGTAATGTTTTCTTCGAACATTCAGTTTTCAAATTTTAAAATTTTTTCTTCAAACACGAAACAATAAAATAACATTTACTTTTATGTCTCTTTTATTTTTATGTTTAATTAGTATTATTTTATTATATATTCATGTTACGAAGTTTATTTTTATTTTTATTTCATTTATTTTTTATGTGTGTCTATTAAAAATAATATCTCTATAATTACGAATAAAACTGCGTATTATTAGATCTCTTTAGACTTTGCATATTAACTAGACTTTTACTGTCATTGTTGCAAAATTGTTTCTTTTCATAATTCAACAATTGGGCAAATATAAAAATCATGTAATATTTTCTTTGAATATGAAAAAGAATATCTTTTCCTTGTTTTTTCTTAAAATAATGATTAAAGATTTTGTACATGAGCAAAAAGGAAAACGAGAGTTCCAAATTTGTGTTATTTAATTAATTTTATCTACATATTTATTTAGACCCATATAAATATATAATTAAAATTTAATAAAACATACTGATTAAGATAAACAGATGATTTGTTCCATCAAAAAAAGATGGGGATGAATATTTTTTTTTTTGAGCTTGAAATGGGATCAAAAGTGACATAGAAATGGACAAAATAAAGAAAGAAAAAAAGCTGACATGAACCCATTCACGGGATAGCCTAGCGGTAGAAAGGGGGAGAGGATTGTGAGAGGTTGTGGGATCGAACTTTGGGTGGAGCAGCTTTTATTTGAAGTGATGTTATCCCCCTGGTAATGACGACCTATCCTTGATGTAGGTACCTCTGATATTGACTAGGATTAGACCCGAATTTACCTATCTATGAGTCTGAGTAAGTGACTCATAGGTCTCAGGTAGTCGAACCAAGCTCGAACCCTGAGTTATAAAAAAAAAAAAGCTGACATGAAGATCATCCCACACTGCCGCTCTTTACTTGTCTTGTCACCATCTGCTTCATCTTTTTCTCCGCAATTCTCTCTATCTCTGCAACTAGTTATTAATGGTTGTACTGCTTTTTGTACAAGGTTCTGAATAAATTCCCTTGTCCCGTCCCCCACACGTCAAACCTCTGCTTGTCTTTCTCCTCCCTTTAACGCTGGTAATGACACAGACCACCGTTTGGCTTCCACTCTCCCAACATCACAGTTCTACTTTCATCACAGTTCTACTTTTACTCGCACATCCTTCAGTTTTATCTTTTTATCGGGTCTCTCTCGTGTTTCCATGTCTAATTAATTAAGGATATAAGATGAATGCTTTCGATGTTAGTCACTTCTTATTCTTAAAATATTATAAAAGGCGTTGATTTTTATCTTATTTCATTTATTTTAAAATTACTCTTAAAAATGTAAAATATTGGATTTTAAAACAATAAACATTTTATAAATAAGTGAAAATGTAAGAAAGTTCCAAATCTGTTAACTAATTGTAGTATTAGTATTAAAAATACTACAAAATTAATATATTTGTACTGAAATTATTTTCAATTTTTTAAAAAAACTCCTTTTCTTGTTATCATTAAACAACAGTAAAAGACAAAAGCCTCTCTTATAGTTTAAGAAATCTTGGAAAACTCTCTGATTTATATTATTAAATCTGACTTAAACTAATAATTTATTATAATCATCTTAAATTATTAATTTAATTTTAATTTAAATGGTTCATATCAAGTTTAAGAATTGAGTTAGATTTACCATATTAGTGATATTTGATTTTAATTAATTAGTTTATGTATAGAGATGTCAAAACTAACTGGCTCATGGCCTGATCGTTACTTCAAAAATAACATCATTTTTTATGTTTTTTTAAAAATATGATGGGCCAGGTTAGGCCATGGGCTGACCCATCTTGGCCTGACTTATTGACGTCTCTATTTATGTATGATGTTCATATTGCGTGTGTTTTATTATTATTTTTAATCAAAATCTAAAAGAATAGATTAAAAAACAGAAAATTAAAAAATGTTTTAATTTTTTTAAAGATCACGGAGTTTTTTTAAAGATTATTTGAACCAGAGGAAAGATCTGTCTTTTACCCTTAAAATAATAAAATGAAAGACGTGTAAAATGGACAACACATGTGGACCAAATGTTAATGATATGGCGAATTATCTCAAAATTTAAATATGATTTGAGTTAATTAAATATAAATTTAATTAATAATTTAAGATAAATTGTAATAGCTGATTTTTCATACTGAAGGATTAGAATCTTAGACTATTGCATACAAGTCATGTCATTAAGAATTCATGAAATACATTTCATTCACATGCATATCATTAGCATGCATACATGAATTATGAATTAGTGCACATTGCAAAGATAATATATGCACTCAATTGAATTATATATTTCAGGGTATGAAAGGTTTAAAATGATCATGATGTGAATTGTGTATTATTTATGCCTTTATTTTTAGTTTGGTGGATTATAAGTAGTAAACTTAGAATTAATTGCTACTATTGAAAAATTGATGCATTTAAATGTACATTTAGTATAAGAAAAATGTCAAGTGGTAAGATAAGTGGACACATAACCAACCTCTTGTTACCTTGAATTTATGATGATTTTGCATGCATGGGGAGTTGTATTGGCTTAATCTTTGAGCTGGAATTTGAGCTAGAGAAATAAGTAAAATATTGATCTTTATGACAAGTGGTAATATAAAGTTTATGATGATTGAATTGAGATGGATTCTATATGATGTTGATGATGAAGTGTGCTGGAATATGGTATATAAACTTAGACACTTGTGATGTATAAACTTGGACATTTTTATGTTTGTTTCTTAATGTATAAAAAACCAAAAGTTATAGGTTGTTTTATGGATGAATTATATTGGATTTTGAGGTATAATGAAGGTGAAATTATGTTAAAGAAAAGTGCTAATATAGTGATCTTGAAATGGGAAATAACTAGGACTACATGTACGATCAATGAATTATAGTTTCTGTTTTTGATTTTGATGCATAAAAGATCATATTTTGTGTGCTACCAAATGAATGATTTAAATTGGAATTAGATATGGAATTGATGAGGATTTGAAGTATAATTAAGTTATAATTGAGGTATAAGTAATGGACTATGAATTTGGTATGAAGATGTTAAAAACTGGAAAATAATTTTGAAGGAAAATGAAGGAGTACCTTCGGTTTACCTATCCCACAATCGTGGGAGCTACATAAGCTCCTTCCTACGATTATGAGCAATGCTTTGAAGTGAAAAAATGTGTTTAGTGTGATGGTTAAATCATATAAGGCTAAGTTGCTTTACTTTGGTGCATTAGGACATTACTGAGGCTTGAAATGAACCTATTAAGTGTTTGATAAATTTAAGTTGTTAATTGAGGTTATAAATTAAGGAATGGATTGTTTGATATCAATATATATGAATTTGTGAAGTATAAGTTGTTAATAGTATAAATATGTTCTTATGAATGAAAATATAATTCAAAGGATATAAGTAATGAAATAGATATTTAAATGAGAATCGAGAAATTGTGTAAATATATAATGCTAAGAAATGATTGATGAATGTATGGTTGATGAATTGAGGGTAAACAAACTTACTTAAGGCATTATCCTAATTGCAAACTAGATATATACAAGCTATGACGAATGAATGATAAAGACTTGTGAATAAGGATACATACTTAGGATAGTCAATTGAGCATGTATTGAACATAACACGTATACATGTGTATGACTGAGTACTCATTTGATTAAAAGTTACTAATGTGTAGTTATATGTATATTGCATGATATAGAAGCATAAATAGACCAAAATCATCCAGACATTGCTGAATCGTCAAAGCAATAGCTATCTGGAGTGTACCATGAGTTGACCTAGATGTGTAATCTCAATTATATATGTGTTTATGTTTGAATTATGTGGTTAACCTAGATGTTTTCTCATTATATTTGAATTGTTTTTGATTAACTTTCAGATATTGCCTGTTATTGACATGATTGTGATATTTTGGATATTATTGTTTCAAGGAGTTTGATATTCAAGATTGTATTGGATGTGTTTTCAAATTTAATATGCAATATGAATTATTTTTTCAACTGTATGTTGAATGTCAGACTCAGATCCGACGAATATGCTAAATGACTGTACACATTGAATGAAAATTATTGATAGCGTAATATGTGAAATGATACATTCTATGATATTGATATGCATGATCAGATAAAGAAGTTGTGACCGGAATGACCGACGTAAAAAGAGCTTAAAACGTAGGAAATGTGTACAAAAAGTCACATGCTCAACGATTAATGAGTCCAATATCCATAACGGGTATGAGATAGTATCTGAAATGAGCCTGGTATGCACAAGAGATACGAGACAGTTAAATAGGTGCTCGGTCACAACAAAATAAAAATAAAAGTGGGGTCTCATGCGCATTTATATATATATCTTTACATGTATCATGTGAATGATTGTAAAGAATGACAAAAATTGAGTTGATATAATAGTATGCAATTTTTATGTACATGTTGATGATATGAATGGTTGAAATATTCTAAAATGATTATATGATATTCATAAGGGGCTTGTTGAAATATGATGTATACTGTGATCATGTACTAAATTCTGAATGATGTGATATATGAGATTTAATTCTGAATGATGTGAGATACTGATTGAACTGTGTTATATACTTGTAATATTTGTGTTATGTTTTTAGTAAGCACATCGATGATAGCTTACTTATTGAATTCGCAAAACTCATCAAAATTGTAATGTTGATTTTCAGGTACTGAGGAGACCTAGATTCTAAGGTAATTAAGTAGCAGTCTAGTATTGTCAATTTTGGAAACAATAATGACTCAAAAGTCTGGTCAGTTGATGTCTAAGGAGTTTAGTTAGAATATTTCTGTCACCATTCCATTTCATGTTAGATATTTTGTATAGAATAGTAAACTATAGTAAACTCCTAGATGTTTTTGTAATGTAAATATCAGGATGTTAATGGACCGAGCTTGGCGCGACCCCTAGCCCATGTGGCCCACAACTCGACAGGCCGGGATGGGTCAGCTCGTGGCCTAATACTCCACGGACGGGCCGGGCCAAACCCAGCCCATCATATATATATATATATATATATTTAATGACTACCATCATGGTATGGCCCCGTGATCAACCTGTGACTCGTTCAAACTGGGCTGGTTTTTCCATCCTTATGTAAAAATGTGGATTGTGGAATATAATGACAAAGTAAATTTATTTTTTTGAATGAAATGAGTAAATTTAGTCATTTGAAATACTTATGTTTTTGTGATGCTATAATAAGTGAATATTATCACTCTAATATGCCATTCTCATATGGTATATTCTCGGATGTCCTCTGGATGTTCGGGCATATGCTCCGTGATAGTGGTGTGTTACATAATTATTGTAAATTATTTGTTTGAATTATATTAGTTTTAGAATAAATTTAAAAATGAGTTGTGTTATTAATGATATTTAATTAATTGCATTACATAGCACCTATGTTATTATTATTTTTTAATGGGGATACAAATTTTTAAAATGCCCAACCATTTATAATCTTAACATTTAAGTTTAAAACCTTAGTTATGTTAGTATTTTGATATAGTTAACGAAATCTTTTTTAGTCCATGACATGTGAGTGCTAACGTAAAAAATTAATTGTCAATTAATCATAATCGTGAACTAAAATACGTAATCCAATAATATGTAAAAGAGTTTCATTTCAAATATTCAATCTTTAATTACTTTTATATCGTATAAAATCAGTTAAATATTTTTATTTTATTGTTTTAACTTAGAGTCTGATTTTTAAAATATTAATTATATGTCATAGATAAAAAGATTCCGTTAGCTAAATAATCAAAATATTAACAAAACTAACATTTTCAAATGAGTTATTAAAATTATAAAAATTGGTTACTTGAAATTTCAAAAGTTTGAGAACTGAATTAAAAATTAACAGAAGATTAGAAATTTTAGACTGTGTTATCCTTTTTTTTAATAGATAAGATATTTTTAAAAATAAAAATTAGAAAAATTTTCCATAACTTAGAGTTTTTAAAATTAGTAAATTATTCAATTATAAGATCAGATTTTCATGTGCAAAAAATCATGCGCAACCGCATCCGTCAACCAAGAATTGATGACGGCGCGTGGAAGAGCGTTGGGTTCCAATACTTCTGTGTGGAGACTGTACCGTCTTTCCAAAGCACCAAATATAAAAAGCTAATCCTCCTGATCTCTGGTCTGTACTCTCTGTTCCTGTACAATCTCAACTTTTACTGAGCAGTAAAACCACCGGTTTTACCGGTAACAACCGGTGAAAAGCCCATATATATTCCACTTCACCGTCCATTGAAGCCAAAACATCCTCCTTTCAGTGAAAAAGAACATCGCTTTGACATTGTCTTACTTCATCTTTAATCTTTGTCTCTCAACTTGAATAATCGTCTGTTTCTTAAGTTAATAATCAAGGGTTGTGATCATGGAGCTTGAGGATCAAGAAGAGCATGAGGAGGAAGTAGAAGAAGAAGAAGAAGGAGAGACGGGGTTGTCTGCACCAAGTTGTGATACAATGGGCAATTCGGGTCGGGCCACAAGCCGCGAAGTTAGTGTTAATGTTAAGCCAAGGTACAGGGAGTGTTTGAAAAATCATGCAGTGGGGATCGGCGGCCACGCCGTCGACGGATGCGGTGAATTCATGCCAGCCGGAGCTGAAGGCACTCTCGACGCCCTCAAATGCGCAGCTTGCTATTGCCATCGTAACTTCCACCGCAAGGAAGCTACCGACTTGGCGTTGACGACCGGTGGCGGAGAGTTCTTCTTCCATGGCCACCCTCCGCTTCCACAATTCACCCCTTGTTACCGGACTCCGGCTGGGTACCTCCACGTGGCTCCGCAGCAACAGAGACCGTTGACATTTCCGTCGACTTCTGGAGGGCATAGCAGGGAGGATCAAGAGGATGTTTCGAATAATCCGAGTGGTGGCGGTTTTGGTGGGGGCGGGAGTGGAGGTTCTTCGAGGAAGAGGTTTAGGACTAAGTTTACACAAGAACAGAAAGACAAAATGTTGGGACTTGCAGAGAGATTGGGATGGAGGATACAAAAACATGATGAAGATGTAGTGCAGCAGTTCTGCAATGAAAATGGAGTCAAGAGACATGTGCTTAAGGTTTGGATGCATAACAACAAACACACTATTGGTAAGAAACCCTAGAAATGCAAAACCATGTTCGAAGATCAGACCTTTTTAATGAAGGGGTTTAAAGTAGTCTCTCATGTTGATGACTTGATCAGAATTCTTCTTTCTTCTTATCTTCTTCTGTTGTTGACTGGTTTTTGTCTCCTAAAGGCACTTGTAACTCTTTCTAACTTTTAATGTTCAATAAGAAAAAGAAAAGCTTAATCATGGGGCCTCCTTCCTACAGGCGCTTCTGTCGCCTGTCTTTTGCTTTCTTCTCATTATAATATTTACTTTTTGCAGTTAATATTCTACATCTTTATAGTCTAATATGTAAAATAACATCACTGACTTCTAAATTTGGCATACATACATGATCACTTCTCCAAATGCTTTTTCTTGGGAAAGCATGATCTGAATTGCTGATGTAAAACTCCTGACTCAACATGTCTGCAAGTTCATACATACTCGAAATAATAAACTTAAATTTTGAAGAATAAAAGTAAGTGTGTTTGAATTAACTTGAGTTTAGGAATGATTATACGTTTTTAAGTTCAAGTACTTTCGATTTCATGTTAATCTAAGAGTAACATGTTGGTTTTTTTTTGTTGAAAAATAAAAGGAAAATATATATCTAAACCAACGTTACAATGACTTCAAGACTTTACACAACAAAAGAAAGCAACAATTGGTCATTCAAAGTTTGCTATATAATAATCGTAATTGGTCGGACGTTGCTTTCATTGTTACTGATTACTTATTTTTTTGTAATTCCATAAATGATGTTCATTTTGGTTTTTGTAAAATATCTGCGAACTGTGCAGCTCATACTCTTGCGAGAAATGCTAGTTCTATATCAGGTCTTATTTATTGGGATTTATCTTTTCCAGCTTGCATTTCTTCAGTTTTAGCTGCGGACAAGGTTTATTAATGCAGTTTCCTTTGTTTGATTTAAAAAAAAAACTTATTTATATAACCAAGCTAAATGTACCAACTATATTTCATGTCATCAGATAAGGTAGTGTGCAGATATTTTCTATTAAAGAAGATCGAATCCAATTAATTATGCTCTCCGCAACCCGTAGACTCTAGTTTCCTTATGAGCAAATAATTGCGAGTTATGCTCCTTCCAAAAGCTGTAGATGATAGAAAGAAAAGCGCCTTGATAGATGACAACATTAGGATAACCCTTCCGAGAGTATCTAATAACCTAAGCAAAAATGTGGTCACAAGAGTAGGGAGAGCCCATTCCCGTAACAAATGTAGGATCCAACTCCAGACCACTTTTGAGTATGAGTACAAGAAAAAGAGGTGATCGTGGTATTCAACTTTTAATTTACACAAAGAGCAAGTAGTGTCAACATTTCCATGCAAACGACGTTTAGTCTTGAGTCTATTGAGAATAGCAGGCCACGACATGAAGGACACCTTAGCAGAGATAGAATTATGTCATAAAAGAGAAGACCAAGGTACCTTAGTTAATCCCCCGAGTATGTAGTAGATGACAAGACTTATTGGTGAACTACTCATTAGTTTCCAACTTTCACAAGATGGCACCATGTAAAATGGAAGTTAGAGTGTTAAAACCTTTGAAAGTGCCTTGCCAATGGCCATTACAAAGAAGGGAAGAGATCCTCAAATTTAGAGGAATTCTATTACTCAAATGCTGAATACGAGGATGCGAAATAAATGGGCTATAGTCTACAGTTATCAAACCAAAACTAGGTCCGACTTTCATTACTAACCTGGTGCTTAATGCAAGGATAAATTGTGTCACGCATACATAGCATTTGAATCAAAATCCAAGAAAATTCCTTCCTAATGCTAGCTTGCCAGAATTTACCATTGTAGAAGTGGTACTTATTAAGCCATTTAAGCCATAACGCATTATGATTAGTATATACCCTCCAAAGTCTCTCACACATTAAGACTTTTTGAGTGGAGTCAATAGACTTAGTCCCAAACCTCCAAACACCTTATGGGTTTCCACCTCACTCCATTTAACTTTAGCATTTATAGCTTTGTTGGAACTCCCAGGTCAAAGAAAGGCTTTTAGGATTCTGTCTGGGGTAAAGCTATATGGGCCACCCAATAAAAATGCAAGTCACTCAAGACAGAAATAATAAGATTAAGTCTAACAGCTTAAGATAGGAACCTGTTTTGCCAAGCTTGCACCCCTTTTGTAATTTCTTTTAGTAGAGGTAGACACTCTAACCGAGATGGTTTATAAGAGGAGATAGGGACACCCAAATAATAGTATGTGCCAGGGTGAGAATTCAACCCCACAATTTCACAACTAAGGTCTGGATTACGCACATCAGTTGAGATATGCACACTACTTTTTTCTGAGTTAAGATGGAGCCCAGACCAATCCGTAAATAACATCAAGGCATGCTTAATCATATAAAGAGAGTGAGTGTCAGTGCTACTGAGAAGCAAGAGATCATCAACATAGTAAGCTTGAGGGTGTCACATTTGAAGTGATATTGAAACCTATTGCTGCATGCAGTTAACTTAGTGATCAACTTGGAGAACCCTTCCATAATTAGAGAGAAAAAATAAGGCGATAAAGGGTCTCCCTGTCTAATACTCTTATCTATCTGGATCGATTTGGTTAGGAACCCATTGACAAGAATACTAAAAGAAGGAGTTCAGATACAAGCCATAATCCAATCAATGAACCAAGGTGGTGGCTTAATAGCTTCAAGGCATAAGTGAATGAATTGCCAACTAACCGTATCAAAAGTCTTGAAGAAGTGGACCTTAATTAAACAACTTGTAAGATGTTTGCCTGAGTTGTACTCTTTTAATAGCTCCTGTAAGAGGAGGATATTATCCCCAATGTTCATCCCCGGGATGAAAGCTCCTTATGTTGGATTGATGATGCTGGTGATGGCCACTTTTAGCCTCTCTGCTAAGATCTTATAAATGATTTTATATATGGTATTACAACAGGAAATCAGTATGAAATCAAATATATTTTTAGGGTATTGCTTTTTAGGAACTAAGCAAATGTATGTATGGTTTAACTCCTTAAGCATCTTCCCAGATTCAAAGAATTCCAACACCATGGAAGAAACCAGCTCACCTGTGATATCCCAAGTCCTTTGGAAGAATAAAGCAGTAAAACTATCAAGACTAGGTGCTTTAGAGGGTTTCATACTAAAAAGGACTTGTTTGACATTCTCACGAGTAACAGGCCGCATTAGTTGTCCTAAGATGCTAAGTTCAACTGAAGCCTCCATTAAAGTGATCATATTAAGACTTGGCAAGGAAGAGGCATCTTTACCCATCAATTCTACAAAATGTGTCCAAGCTAACTCCTGTCATTAAGGTTGAGAAGAGAAAATGTGGCTTCTATTATCCCTAAAGATTGATATTGTATTGGTATTCTGACGAGCCAATGGGGAAACATGAAAAAACTTAGAATTGGTTTCCCCTTCCTTGAGCCAGTTTAACCGGGCCTTTTGGTGAAGAATGGGTTTTTGAAATTGTAGGAATTCCATGTAATTGCAGAGGTAGTAACTTTTCGTAGTACGGAGGAAAACATTATGGGGATGTTGGTAGCAAGCATCTTGAGTTATCAAAAGCCTCTCCCTTAAGTTAGTTATATTCAGATATTGCCAAGATAGGAAACTTTTTAGTTCAACCTTCACCTTCTTCAATTTCAACATTAATTGAAAGGATTTATAACCAACCATATTAATTGACCAGCATCTACCCACTAAGTCACTATTTCCCTCCATCTCAATGAGCCCATTAAAGAACCAAAATGGGGCAGCAGGTCTTAGGCTCTCTTGCAATTTCAGGATCAATATGAAGGAGTGATAAGAGAGGAGATTGTTCCCAAAATAACCATATGAGTGGGAGAAATGATCCAACCAAGCCGAATTAACAAGAGCTCGATCCAGTTTTTTTCGAATGAGAAAAATCCCCCTGTTGGTTATTCGACCAAGTTAGCTTCCGACTCAAGGCCTTTAAATCCACCAAATCCATTGCGGAAAGGAAAGAGGAGAGTTCCGTCGTTAATCGAGTATTGAATAGTCTCCCCCTACAATTTCTGTTGAAGAGAGAGAATAGTTAGAGTATCCAACAAGCAACCAAGGTTTATCCACAGTATGCTGCATTTGACTAAAGTTCGACCATAGTTTTTATCGTTCAAACCAAAATTAGAGGCATACATGATAGTAAGAAAAAACCTCTTATCCGAACCCCTTAAATGACAGTAAAGACATATAAGTTGTTAAGAAGAGTCCAAAAGTTAAACTACCAGGAGAACATAGTTATATAAACAGACTATCCAACTATTATAATGAGAAGAGTGGTCGATTTTTTAGCAGCAAAGTTCTTAAACTCTCCAACCATACCTTGAAAATCCCTAGAATCTCCTTTGATATCCAATACATTCCAAACTATTTAGTTATGAGATTTCCTGTTCCTTTCAACCTTTTATCCTACATTTTAAACAAGTTCTTTTTTTCCCTTTTCTTGGATTAGTTACACTTATTTTGAGCAAAAAATATAGAAAAAGGAAAGAACACATATTACAAGGTAACATGATTGCCTATATAAGGTAAAGTACAGATAAACGTGCACGTTTTGGCTAGTTTACCAATTCTATACAAAGTTTTTGATGTTTCAAGTTTAAAAGTTGTCGCTTGATGTTTCAAACTTTATTGCCAAGAAAAATAGTATACTACTATTGTAGCACCCCCTTATCATAGAGTACCCACCGGAACGTCCGTAGGTCATTCCGGTACATATCCTACGATAAGAGACCACTACTGACAACCACCACTAACTCCCCATGGCATCACA
>JANZLF010000220.1:32452987-32466038 GCA_026546835.1 Erythroxylum foetidum | reverse complement strand
ATATTGTTTAATATACTTTAAATAATATTTATATGCATAAATAATTTTATTATAAAATAAAATATAGTTAAAATTAATTAAAATATTTTTATTTTTATGTTATCAAACAATCTAATGTATGAAGTTCTTAAAAAAATATTTTTTTATTAACAGTCAAATAGTTAATTGATTTTTAAAAAAACTCTTCTAAAAAATTTCTAGTGACAAAAACTCTCCTTATATAAAACCATCTATCGAGACACTAAATCTAGTTTAAAAGTCGATTAAATTCATCAACAAGAAGAGCAAAAATTCACTAGAAATTCTACACATGAGACTCGTGGAGTTTCAATAGTACGAAACGTTACTTTAAGTCAATTCTCAACTAAATTCTCTTAACCTTAAATAATTTATTTAAAATATATAATTGATAAATTATTGTATTAAAAATTGGAGTTATTTATTTAACATTAAATATAGTTTTGATTAAATTAACACTTATAAATTAGTATATTTTCACTTTTGATCAATTATTTTTAAATTATTAACATTAAAATAGAGCTCTTGAAATTGAAAGTGATTACCCTAATTTAGCTATAAAATGTTATCGAATTATTAAAGATTAAAAAATTTAATTGATCTTTCAATTATGAAAATTTTAAATTTAATGAGTTTTTATTTGATTTTAATTTTTAAAATCATATTTAAACTTTTTTAATTTTATTATGGTAAAATTAAATCTTTTATTTTACGGAATAAATTTTGTTACATTTTTTAAACATTGCAAATTATTAGTAGACGACCATACAACAACATCACGACCTACACGTTTGGTGTTCTTCCCGACCTTAAGGAACTAAATTCATATCAAATCAAAGATTACATAAGTTGATCTCAATCTATGAACCTTAACGTAAACTAAACCTGGTCTTAGTTTAAAGTTTCAGTTTTGTCGTCATCATCGTTCAAACTAGATATCTTTAAGCAACTTCCTGACCTGTTCAAGAGTCACAAACAGCACAATCGTATACGGCCCTTGTCTTGAAATCGTCGGAATAAACCCTTTGTAAAGAGCCATCGGACCTTCAGCTCTCACCGTCTTCACAGCACAATCCAACGCCCCACTATATGGCGCCGCCGCGCCTGCATCCACCTTCATGTTCATGACCCTTGTCTTGATCACGTCTACCGGGTTCGATGCAACTGCTGTAACAATCCCGGCGGCGAAGCTCGCCGTCACGTGGGTGCCAAACCCATCACGCATCAATTTGTTTCCCAATATCATTTCTTTCAAGTGGTCGTATGATGCAAGCTGTGACGCCGTGACAAGCATGGCTCGGTTTATTGTAAGCGACGAGCCTCTCCATAGACTTTTTACACCTTCTTCCTTCGTCATTTGTTTGATGGCGTCGACTACGCTCTTGTAGTTCCGGCGTTGTGCTAGAGGGAGGCGGCCGTCGGCCTGCATGCGAACCATCGCTACGTCTGCTGGGTTCCCGGCGGCAGCCCCGATGCCACCAGCGATGAATCCTGCGGCAATCTTGCTCGATAAAGGCATGACCTTTGTGTTCGGGTTCGTCCATTTTTGTTTCATCATGTCGTAGAGGCCCATACGTGTGGTGGAGTAAAGGGTCTGCCGGAGTACGGTGGCGGACAAGCCAGAGAAAAGGGCAGCAACGCCTTCTTGTTGGACTATACGGACACCGACGGTCGTGAAACCTACACGTTGTACTGTGGTAGAGTGTCCCGGTGATGGTTGAGGCACGTGGACGTTGGTTGTGGCGGTGGAGGTGTGGATAGAAGGCGCCGGACGTAAGTTTTGGACAGACGGTGAAGGTTTGGTCGTCGCCGGAGTTTCTCCTTGAAGTTGCATGCGAACCTTGATGAGGTCAAGAGGATGTGTGGAGCAACCAGCAACAATGGAAGCTGTGCCTCCTTCAACAAAACCTTTCAAACCCATGTCTCGATAGCACTATCAAACAATAAATAAATTATGTTCTTAAGCAAAATTTTAAATTGCAAATAATACTCAATTACAATTTAGAATATTCCGATTAATTTAAAATCTCAAATAAAATAAAACTAAAATTAAAATTAAAAATTTCCTTTTTAATCTTTGAAAGGAAAACAAGTGAAATGATGAAAGAATGGTGGTTTGGACTTTAGACAATGGTGTGGAGATGAGATTTTATACTATAATAACCTTTGGAGTTTCTCTCAAAATTTGGCCATTACATCACTAAATCTATTTCTAATACTCCTTTATTTTTTGTAATTCCTTACAATATGATTTAATTTTCATTTCATACAATGAATTTTATTTTAATAATGAAATTAACAATTTTTTGTGTGGAAATTAGTCTAATTATTGTTTAGAGTAAAATGAAACTAAATTAGAAATAAAAAGCATGTACACTATTCATTATGAAATTTGCGATCTTTAGGTTATAGCATAATGAAGAAAAGTATCATTTCTATATAACTTAAAAATATCATTTCTTTGCTATAAATGTTATAAGATAGATACACATTTTTCTAAAATAATCATATCAATCAAAATTAGGGTTTGATTAGCCCAGCCTAGCTTAACCCGGTTCGTGTTTATCAAGCTTGAACTTTTTTTTAAATTTCAGTTCCAATCAAAGTTTAGATTAACTCGAAATCCAAATTAAAAAATTACATTTTTTTATTTTTTAAATTAAAAACATATTTAATTAGACTCTGTTGAAAGTTTAGGGCTACATTGAGCTTCGAGATGAACCTATAAAATTTTTAGGTCTAAGAAAACTCAGTATATGACCACCTCTGGTCAAAGTCTATAAAGATTTATTCTTTGTAATTTTACCATTCATTTTGAAAAATACATTAATTGAATGTAACAGGTCATATTATAGAAAATACTAGATCTAAACAGCTTTATGATTTGTGCCGAACCCTAAATTAGCTAGTTAATTTGGCTATCCTTTTTCTTTTTCCTTTTTTGATACTAAAATTATGCATAATATTACTTATTTTGATTTATCATAATCTACTGTGGATAATTGTGTCTAGTGAATTGTTTATCTCGTGAGATTTTTGTCGCATGATCATATACAAAGTTGTAATTCTTACCTTGCAAACTAGATTTCAATGATGTTTCGAAACAGTCTAAGAAGCTCTATTACATAATATTTCCCAACTTTGACGCTTATGTCTCGGACTATATATCACCCTAGAGGCATGTAGTCATCTGCTTGCCATCTTAAAATGAAGTTCCAACACCTAGTGATTTGGATGAGAAATGACTTGCATCTATGATCTTCCTTTTTCTCTCATTCCTTCACTTTTATGTTGCAAAAGAGAAGATTTTACAAGACATGTAGGGTTTAGGGTTAGGAAATTAGGTCCGGCCATAAGTCAATTTGGACTTGGGAGGCCGGTCCAACCTGTTAAGAACCAGTTGAACAAAACGACGTTGTTTTGACCTCAAGCCACATTTTTAAGGACATAGACCTAGCCTAGGTAGGCCTAACCTATTGACATCTCTAGTTGTCCTCCACAGGACTTTTTTTTTTTTGGTTACCCACGAGATGCCTTAGGAGGGTCCCAATTATGAGAAGATATCTTTAAGTCATCCACACTCAGACTAATCCCCACTCGAGCTGGAGAGGTCCCTTACGGGAAACAAAGGACATTAAAATTCAGTCATTATAAATGATAACCATCCATCATGAACTAAAATTTTAGAAGCATGAGAGACAAAGACCCCTCATGTTCCACAGGCTGTAATAAGAAAAAAATGAACAAGCACTCTTAACTGCAGAACTTTTAACATCACTTGACAAGGTAAGTATTTGTTTGTTAACCTAAATTGGGAAGATAACTAAACTCATTTCATTCATTATGAATGAGAGTGCTTAAAATGAAAAGAACAAGTGGCAGAAAAGAACAAGCAAAAACATCCTCTTCTTACCAGTTTCAAGTCCTAGAATAGACCCAAATTTAGCTGTAAGAAGAAATAAAAGAAAGCAAAAACAAAGAGATCTGCAATGTTTCATATGAAAGACCGGTCAGTGCTAGCTTGGTCTAAAGAATTAAAACTCCTTGTCTTGCCATGTCCAGTTCTATCTAATGCGATTAGTGGCAAGTACCTTTCTTCGAAACATGAGTGCTGCATATGTATACATCCCAGTTGCAGCCACCACAAACACTCCAACGTAGACGCAAACAGTAGTAGCGCAAACATACAAGTACCTGAAATCAATGCACAGTATCGGCTGTTAATCTCCAGCGACCCCTCAGCATAGATGCATGTATAAATTTCTTTCTGATGCTAATAGAAGACGAATATAACGTGCTTACACGTACTGTGAGCTACTAGTAGTAAAGTGCAACTTTGGTAAGACTTACTTTGGGGAGAAGACACTCCAGATGAACAAATGGTTCCTCATTAACAACAAAACAATGGTGTATGCAGTCAAGAGAATTGAATTCAAGCCGAGTGGAATCAGACAGGGAAAACCAAGCATCAGCTTGAGAAGATTCCCAAAGTCTACATTTTTGGGAGAAGCAAGATAGGTGTCATCCTTCAAGGAGATGTAAATCACCAGGCTAAGAAGAACTAACATGGGGGAAGCATAGGTAATAAGGAACATCAGAATGCCAGAAAGCAAGGATGAGTAACTCGAAAGGCCCTGGAAATAAGTAAAATCGTTAGGAGAAATGGATGGGAATGGTATAGGGTCAAATTACAATCTAAATGATATATCAAAGGGGAGAACAAAATGCAAACACAAAATCGGAATTACGTACAATAAAGGCCCCGGCAACATCAATAGTCGCAAGAGTATTGCTGTTCCCAAGGGCAAAATGGCCTGCCATTCCTGTGTAGTACAACAAAGCAACCTAAGACAGAAAAATAAGCTCCCAATATCAGTAACTGAGATGAAGTTAGCTCTACAGTCATCAAAACTGAAAATATGCAACATGAAGGAAGGTCATAAGTCGACCCGCTAGTGAACATAAATCCAACATACTTTCAAATCACTGCTATTAGGACATGGCAATTCTTCATCAGCCATTCCAGTTAATTATTTCAAACATTTGCATGAAATATCTCACATGCTTGGACAGAAAGCAATTCAAAATAAAGGTTAAACAATGTTTTGATAATTTTGGAAAGCTCATTCTTTTTTTAAAAAATACAATATTAAAGGAATCAACTTAACTTATTTCTCTTCATTGTCAAATATGGCAAAAAGTTGACTATGTAACACCTATAAAAGAAATTGATAATCTATCTCACAGGAAATAGGAATAGTAGGTAGGGGAATAAGCTGAAATCATAACAATGTAGTCAGCGATGACAGAGATCTTAACTTCAAATGTTACACTCAAATAGCCAACAAAGGTAACAATGGGACAGGAAAAGTTAAAAAAACAAAAACATGTAATGAAGTATATTGAGACTCTGCTAGAAAAAGAAAAAGAGAGTCAAATATGTATTTTATGTTTTTCTAGCAATCAATTCCTTTCACGGCAGGAAGCCCCAGCTCCCACATTTAAACTAAATGACAAGATAAAATTACATTGTCAAAACAATCTAATAAAGTGGGTAAACTAACATGTAATAAATCTTCACTTGCAGAATTGGATTTTGCATCAGTTGAAATTGTAAGCCAATGCGGCATGTATCATTATACCACCATTTGCAAATGCAATTGGACTTCTCGGCTGCTTAATGGGAAATTAAGCAGTCCTGGAATCCTTATCTAGGTGTCAAATTGGAAGTTTCAACTGCTGATTTTGAATGGTGGACTAGGCTATATACTATCATTTAGTCAAAAATAATGAATCTTGCATGCGAGCATATGGACATGATAAACGATCTAACCTCAATCCATTCCTTATGCCGTGGCCGACTATGATAACTGTAGACCATTGTTGATAAGATTTGTGTGAGAAGCAAAGAGATAGGCATTGCATTGATTGGCTGTTGGAGTAAGAGCTGCAAGAGACACCAAGATAGTATATATGCCAGGCCCATCATATATAAAGAATCTCTAAATTCCACCAAACAGGACTTATATTCAGTGTCAACAGAAATTAAAGTTGACAAGTTACTCTGTTGTGCTGAATATGAAGAGACTGAAACAGGCATAAGCCAAGGCAAGCCAACGGAAGTTCCGATGGTAGAAATGCCTAAGAATGCAAAGATTGCCTGTAACAGTGTAGTAGCACCATGACTGGATAACCAAAGCTCGTTACTTCCACGCACAATAATATGCCATAGGACCAATAATCCTGGTATCAAGATAAAAACTCCCACTACTTGACAAAATTTTCTTCTGGATTTTAATTGAGAAAGCGCATATAAGCCTAAGCTGATCACCAAAAGGCCTGAAACAAGCACGATTGATCTAAGAAAGTGACTCCCGGCCTGTTCAAGCCATTTTGATATATCGGGAAGATGGGCCCAGTTTACACCACCTTGATGCCAGCCTCTCAAAATCCGTCCAGAAATAAGAAGGAAAAATATAGAACAGAACTGGTAAGTGTTTACACCATTTGGTCCTCTTAATATTTCAAGTAAGTTTACTGCACTTTCCACTGGAAGAGACTGTATTACTTTTCTGAGTAACAACAGGTATGACGTTGATATCATGAAATGCCAAATATATTGCTCTTCCTCCACCATAGAACTGGAACCCATACTCATAACAAAAATCAGAATTACACCCAAAACAAAAATCTCGTTTATGCACCAACCATGCATCCAATTACTCAGATGAGAAGATTGTTGCTTCTCCCCAGAGTACACAGTTCTTGCCATCCAAATTATGAGGCTCGTCAATATCAAGCATGAAATGGTCATTGCTGCAACACCAAAAGTAAGTACTCCGACAGGTTTCTGCAAACAATTTCAGAAATATGATAACAAAAAACACATGTTGATTATTGTTATGCCATGTTTAGAACCATCAGAAAACATAAGAAGGACAGAAGTTATGTTGTTTTCTGCACACGACAAACATGTTTCAAGATGGAAAAGAATTTACATACATCAGTAACTCTACGTGATAGCCATTCGCTTGAAGTTTTTAGGAACTCATAATATGCTGCAACAGTGGCAGTAACATGTTCCCTACAGTAAGACCAAGATAGATAACTCAAAATTATGCATAATACCATTGATGTCACTGTACAGACTAGTTAAGCACGAAGGAACGTGGCAATTCAGTTTAATATTTTGACAAATTACAACTGCACTCACCCAAAGGTTTCATTAGATAACCAGGAATGATAAAGATCTGAAGCATTCAGATATAAGCAACAAAGAACTTCTTCTATGTGACCGCTACAATTTCCAGTAATCTTCTGACCATTAGCACGGGCAACATGTACAAAATTTCTACATGATAAATCTGGTAATTGGGCTTTTACTAATCTAAGCAACTGCCAGGAATTCAACTCCAATGCTCTGAGCTTTTTATCGTCTGATTTGATCAAGAACAAGGAAAAGAAGCGTATAAATTTCGCATTATACAAGCATGAGAGGCAACTAAATGTTACAGCTGCTTTCTTTCTCTTCACATTAACTTATTTTAAGCTGACATTTGGAAGGTCCAACTACTCAAATGCCAAAGATACACAACAAAAATGGGCACAGCTGACCTGGCAAAGAATCAAATGGTGCTGAAATCAGGAAACCAACATTGTTTTTTGGAATTGGTACACCAGAAAGAACAGCCAATGTTGGAGTAATGTCAACCTGATCCATTTAACTTGTCAGCTCAGCAATAAAACTTAGTTGTCCAACAAAAATTGGATAAGAAGAAAGAGAGTTCAACCCAGGATTAATTGGTATAAAGGTAAAAATTGAAAGAGCTAAGGGATTATTTTAAATTCTAGTGCAATTTGTTTTGGTGGCATTGAAGAGTACCATAACATTTATTTATCAATGAACTGGTGACAACTAGTTCACTAATCATCTAGAAAAAGAAAACCCAATTTGAGAAATGAGAAAAACCACTGAAGGAACTTGTCAAAATGTAGCATAATTTGCTCACCTGGCTAACAGAATGTATAGTTGCTGATGCATAATCATCGATGATCCTATTCAGGCCAATAAAAAGAACTAAGGAGTCAGTTTCTTCATATGAAGACCCACCGTGGTTGCCATTTTCAGTCATGCCATGATCGCTTACTACCACCTATATAAACAAAAACAGATGCACATATGTGAAATGTTGAAACAATCATAAGAAAGGGCAAAACCTAGCAATGGCACCACCTCATAGTTCCATAATTTTCTCCACTTAGAAACACTATCAATTAGTCATTCAGAGGTATGACCACTTTGTAGATAACTCAGCAAATTTTTCTTTTTCAATGCCATGAATATTTTGGAAACTTAGATGCTCAAAAATGTGCTATTAATCCCATCTGCTCAAGTATCCTGACTAATGATGGAAGCTGTAAATATTTCGCAGCAAGAATAAAAAATTCTGAGGAGACAGCACAAGCTGAATGCTAGTCCCAACACTTGGATCAGAGAATCTTCCTGATGATCTATGAAATCCATCCACTATTTGACTTCGGATGTTTTGAATAGAGAGGTTTATTATTAACAATAGTATTGACATTGGAAAAGAATATGAATTGAAGAAGAACTAACCAAAAGTGTTTTCCTTGCATCATTAACTTGATTCAGGATAGTCCTCAAATGAATCATCTTCACCACTTCATCCATCTCAAAAAGTTTTGGGATCATCAAGACACTGAAGAAGTTGAACACTGATCCAAGTGAAGCTCACAAAATAACAACCAAAATTTCATAGTTAAAGAAGTATTGATGGAACTAGATGAGATAGTACCTGTTGCGGCCACCAATATGCCCAACGTGATCCACACCCAGATAATGAAGAATCTAGAAGTATAGCCATTGAAGAATAAAACAAGAAGAAAATATGAATCATCCATCCATCCAAGAAAATGATTAGCGCTCAACCACAAAATTAAAAACTCATCTATATGGACCCATATAAGAAACATTTTAGGGTCTTTTGGTGTCAAAACAGATTTGCTGTTATCAGAGTGACCAGCAAAACACCACATATTTCAACATATATTGTGCAGGAATGTTCTACATAAGAATACAAGGAATAAAATGAGAGATGACAACGGGCTTGAAAAACACCAATAGGTTAGAGAGTTAATGCAAAAACAATTTAACAGGCTACAAAATACCACTTGAAATAAAATTACAGAGCAATATTGATGTTATTGAGAATCAATCACGTAAACACATTTTTGTACACATTTTTCATCACCTTTATCGATTCATTGTTGTATGAAATGTTATATATTATGTGATTAAGTTCTTTACCATTTAGGCTTGACCCACAAATTATGGTGGCTCCCATTATGTTGTAATGGCCACCTGAAACACAAAAAAGTAGTAGATAAAAATCTGTTTTCATTTTAGAGGAGGATCTCATATAGAAATCCAGGATTTTTTTATCCCACCCATCCACTAAGGAAAAATCTCTCTTCTATGTAAAGAAACATGTGAAAATAACGCATATAAACGTATGGTCTAGACTTAATACTATGAAGAGTGGATCTTTGCTCAATCACAACTCTGAATGAACTCATGTCACTTTACAAGTAACATTTTACTCCATCTTCAAATGCAATCTTAGTCAAATTTACATCATTCTGTGTAAGAGACAACAAGAAAATATTGCATCCATAACCTCAACCCTCAGCAACTACTACTCAGAATGTTCAAGAATGTGTGAATTACAAAACACTAGACATGATAAAATAATTGAAATTTTATTTGATCAGATTTGGATAAAATTATTGATCAACAAAAACATCTGCAGTAATTCCTATGAATGAGGTCACATAGAATAGAATAAAAATGGAAATAGAAACATAAATCAAATCCTAAAACTAGAGATGAACAATTAAAGAAAACCAAGCCATGACCCTCTAACATCAAAGAAAACAAAGTAATATAGTATTTACAACAGTCAAACTAAATAACCATTGAAAAGAACAAAATGCCTTACTAGAAGATTCCAGTCATCCATGCTGAGTTCATCTTTCAGATGACGAGAAACATTCTGATCTACTTGTATAGTATCTTTAACCTGTACCAAGAAAAATATTCGTGAATTGATAGAAATAATTTGCTCCTGAACCTTCGCCAGAATAATTAAGAAGCCCAGAACCTATGGCAAATTTTAGAATAGAAGTGTAATTTCAAGTCATAAGCAAAGAAAAGAATAAATTTTATTATCACATATGAATAACAGTGGAAGATTCTCCTCCTTACACTATTTTTCTATAATCAAGAATGTTATGAGAATGTATAAGACATTAGAAAATGATAACATAATCTCCACTTATCAAGCACAAAAGCAAGAAATAAAGCAATAAACCTACAAAAAAGCTGCTAACTCCATCATGTCTCATGAATAATTCGGGAAACAACTTAAGCCATGTTTCATCTCCAAGCATCACCATTTTCCAACCAATTCTAAAAAGTTGACCTGCAATAAAAGTTTCAAACAAGTGATATCTATCAAAAAGATATATAAAAGGGATAGCAAATTTTAACTCTTCCCATTTGCCATGATTGAATATATGAAACTTATTTTCTTGTTAATTCGGTCCTAATATTGTAAAGAAAGGAACAATGAATTTATTCATGTGTGCGACAACAGATATAAGACCGGAAAATGGTTGAGTCCTCTTACTTATCATACTTTTATACCATACTACCCTCTTACTTCTACTAAAAGTCTTCCTACCCTAAATCAATGAGACTAAAATCCGGAGACACAAAGTTATTGATGAGATCTTTTACGTTTAAGACAAATGACTATAGTGTTATTGTTATATTCTTGAAAGTAAAGTTTTTCAATAAGAAACAACGGAGTTAAAGCATTAAAATAGGGACAAATAACAAGTTGAAGGGCAAAATGATCTATTTCAACTAACCAAGAAGATTATCATCTAGTAGAGCCTGGGTATTAAAGTTGAAGGCCACATCTAAGAATCCTCCAATTGCACCAGAGACCATAGCCTGCAATTGTAATACAATCTCAATTAAGAAGTACGTCTTGATGGAATTATGCCTTCCTGCGCATAAAAGCAGTTACAATTACCTTTAAACGAGGCATTGTGACGGTTGGAGGTGCAGCCTTTGCGTGGTAGCCAACTGCCAATCCATTAGATAGTAAAGATTGTAGATAAGGCATGGCTTCCTTCAAATCACTGCGTGGAGGTTTATCACCCTTTCCTAGAACAAATTCTGCTGGAAGACCATCAATGACCTGAACTGCATATGAGTCCATCCAATGAAATAATAGACATCAATTGTTAAAATCACTCACTTCATCACAAGGTTTATTTGCATACCATCAATATGATCCTGTCAAACAGTGGGGGGATCCCAGAGAGCTCCTGTAAATGATAGATCTGCCTGTCAGGGGACAGTTCAAAGACAAGGAACAAGAAGAAGAAGACGCAAAGCTAGAAGTTCAGCAACTATTCCAGATTTCTAATACATACTTTACATACCACATGGGCTAGAAAACTTCAATATCATAAAAGGAATGTGCACTCGCTTATTCAAAAGAATTCTTATAAAAGGACCGTCATCTTAAAGCATAGCAGAATAGAAATTATCAACCAACAAAGAGAAAACTCTTGTTAAAGAGGTATTAGTGTTTGAAAAACCCTAGATTCGACCGAACATGCCAATGAAATATTTCATTTCAGTTGTCTGCAGCGTCCCGAAGTCAACTTACCCGCCATTAATCGCCAACACTAGGAAATGGGGAAAAAAAGTACAATATCTGCTCGATTTCACATTGCACGCATCAAATTCTAGCATGATAAAAGCCACAATCTTTCATGTCTGAACCAAACTTGGACATAGCAAAATCACGCAAAGCAAAATAATAAGACAATCACATGAAACAACAATATAGCCTTCAAACATGAATTGAAGTTCCAACCTAACTTTCTCCCACAACATTCATTAACATGTTTGAGAAAGAAAGAAAAAAACAACTTTCTTGGACTACCCAGAACACAAATCCACTAAAGGGAATACAAATCACGAGACCATAAAGAATGAAACCTGATAAAGGGACTTGAACTGCTGAGGAGGAAGATCGTCAGTTGGACGCTCATGGGAACCCGGTGGAAAGAAAGACTCCGGACCACTGCCATTAACGAATCAATCCAAGTTAAACAAAGCAAGAAAAGAATATAAGACAATTAGCAAAAAACAACCAGGAAAATGAAACCTGGCACCGGAGAGAGCTGGTTTAACAGGAAAGAAACCGAAGACGAAGACTGAGAGACCAATGGACTGGATGAGAATGGCAGTCAACGTAAGAAGTGTTAACTTAGTACACGTTAGTTCGGTCATTCTCTGGAAGATCAAACACCACTTTCCGTTCCTTCTCTTTGTGATCTGGAACAACCGAACAAGAACTAACAGCTTCTGTTTGGTTGGACTCAGCACCTGCTAAAAGACTGGAGTTTTGAAACAGAACAAAATAGTAAGTTAAAAATACTTTGGCAAATGAGCAATTAATGTTTGGGGGAAAGATGCTTATTTACATTATTTACGGAATTGCATTTTCATTTTATGCTCAATTTATAACTATAAAAAAGTATTTTTATTTTAATAATTATAAAATAATATATTTTATAAAATAATATCTCAGAGAGAATTTATTTAAGAATAGAGCTTAGGTGACAAAAGATTTGATAAATTTGGGAATTTTCAAACATGTTTATTTTAAATAAATTAGACTTTTTGATTTATGAGCAATGTTATGAATCCTATATCAGACTTATTGGATTGAGTTTTGGTATGATATTGTATCGGTATCGGTTAATTTCGGGTACCGTTTCGGGTAATTTTTTAAATTTATGAAATAATCTTTAAATTTTTTCAAAATTACAAAATAGTTCATTGTCATATTGTACAGTTTATTGTATATTTTTAACCATGTCTCCAAAAATCATAATAATAAATAATAATCACAATTTTAATTTAATT